>CAUZXS010002842.1:0-32500 GCA_963585895.1 Sepioteuthis lessoniana
TATATATATATATATATATATATATCTATATATATATTATATATATATATCTATATATATATCTATATATATATATATATATATATATATATATATATATATATATATATATATATATATACAGATATATATATATATATATATATATATATATATATATATATATATTCATATATACATACATATATATATATATTCATATATACATACATATATATATATATATATATTCATATATACATACATATTCATATATATATATATATATATATATATATATATATATATACTCGGTCAGTCTCTTATGAATGTGGACACCTATCGTACCTCTTATATCCAGGAGACTTCTTTAAATTTCGGGTTGCGCATGTATCTTCATACACATACATACTGACTATCACTTATACAATCCCTCATCATAATACTCAAATATAACACACACAAATACACTGAGACACACACACATGCCAACATAAAAAGTTGTACACAATTGTAAATCTTTTTTTACTCTATTTTTTAATTTTTAAAAACTTTTTCTACAATATCTTTCGTTCTTTCCCTAAATGTTTTTCATTTACAAGACAGCATGAAAATTATAGTTACAGCGAAGCTTCAACTATATGTTATTAAATATACATAAAATCTAATATATATTTACGTATTTTATAATAAAAATAAGTAAATATAGTAGGTATATATACTTGGTATATTCAGCACTCTGCACATTATACCACATTTTGTCTACCACAAACCCACTAAGAGAGATATTGACAACCAACACTTATGTGATTATATATATATATATATATATATATATATATAGATAGATAGATAGATAGATAGATAGACACGCACATATATATTTATAAAAACACACACAAACATCTCCATCTCTCTATACACACATCTACATATAGAAATATATTTTCATATCTACTTACACGTGCACATATATATATATGTATATTCACAAGCATACTGATTTACACACACACACACACTCATATATATATATATATATATATATATATACACAGAAACACACACACACACACACACACATACATACATACATACATACATAACTTTCAAACCTGTTCTAACACTGATCCATGATAATATTGTTAATTCCATTCATGATGAAGTGCCATTTTTCCATAGTTACAATTTTATATACATAATATAATATTTTTCATGATATATAGATGAAACTTGTTTAGAAAAGGAAATTGGACAACTCAAGACAACCTATTTATATTTTACAAAGTACATTAGTTGCACACCTTGTTATGAACAACGCCCTTCTCTTTAAGATAAACCTGTCCTCCACTCTGTCAATGGTAGAAATCAAATGTGAAAGTAAATGATTTGCCAAGATGAGTTCAGACACATCAATGAAAATTAAGTAATATTATGTTGATTGCCTTTTTGCAAGAAAATGAAGAGATGGCTCCAAATTTAGACAGACATAACAGAGACCAGAATATTTGAAATTATCAGGAAAAATTAGAAAACATTCTTTTATTTCATTTTATTACCTAATGAGCCTCTGAGCAGCAACACCACCACAACCACCACCACCACAACCACCCTAAACCACTTCACTGAGGATTTATGCAACTTCCCTAACAATTATGAACAATTCTCTAACACCACCCATTCACTGCATTGGTTATGCTTCACCCCACTGACTTACTCCTCCCCAACCAACAAAAGGGGAGAAGGCAAAAAAAAGAGGGGGCCTATAATCATCTACTGTTATTAATGAAAGTGGTCCAAGTTTGTTAAGATGGACTTGCCGGTGAAAAAAAGACAAAGACATTTACTAATGAAGAGTTAGGCAGAAATCTCAAACATTGATAAAAAAAAAAAAAAAAAAAAAAAGATTGATGAAGACATTAAAGAAGACAAGCAGCAAGGGGATTGCTTGGGGCCATAAACGATGCAGGAAGAAAGGGAAAAAGAAAATTCATGGATACTGGTGAGGAGATCAGGTTTGGATCATTGGTATTATGAGCACTAAGAAAATATAATCAAAGAGTGGCTAGAACGGCCACAGCCACAAAACCACAGAAGAAAAAAAAAAAAGAATAAGGGTGGCTGTTAATGAGTGGATAATTGTAAGAACTTTCACACCAAGTACCCCTCACCCTCAATTTTTTTACCCATTATTTGTTTTACAGTGACGAAGAACTGCTACCTTCTTATTAAAAAAAAAAAAAAAAAAAAAAAAAAAAAATATGAGAAGATAGATAGATATAAAACTTCCCTGTTAAGAAAGAGGCAGAAAGTGACAAAAAGAAATCAAATAAATAAAAATTAGACAGGCAAAAACAGACTGCAAAAAATATTAAAAAAGAAAGAATGGAAACAAAAACAAAACTAAAAAGTTTTTCAAGTCACAATCTAAAAATATATATATATATATATATCTCACCACAAGAATCTATACACATAAAATGTATGCTATTATTAGGAAATAAACAGTTTTTACAAAAAAAAACAAAACTTTTTAATGATAGCATCCATTTTTTGTATTGTATAAAGCAATAAAAACTGATTCATGTTAATGGTATGTCAACCAGTCTAGGATTATTTAATGTCTAGAGGTCAGGGAATCATGTTCATTGATATTTACATTTTTTTTTAAGAGGGCTTTTTGCACACAGTCCAATCAAATACAAATAATTTTTGAATAGATCTATTTGACCGATAGATGTGACCTTAACAGGTACTACCACTCTGGATTAAAGTAAACCTGGGAGTAATGTCATCGTAGGGATACTCCACACTCCCAAGAACTGCAGCCTCACCATCAGGTGCTGTTTAAAGTCATACTCAAGGCCTCCCCATATTTTGGCGGGAGGGGGTCTTACCCCGCCTCTACCAACTTATTCTAATCTCTACCGACAGAGTGTAAAAACAGTTTGAATTTCTATGCTGAAGAATTATCATTATCTTCACAGACATATTCAAATTAGTGTCTTCATTTTGGCTGTAAAGACACAAGGTTTTGGTTATTGTACTTTCCAACCTTTCTTCAAGTAACATTATAGGGATTTCCAATGAAAACATTTATTCAGTTCATAGGAGAGATTGTTCTCATTTCACTGTCTATAACTTGTCTCCTGGGTATAACTTTTATTTCAGACAGTGTTGAGTAACCTTTCATTGCCATTATTTTCAGGTTCACTGTGACCTTGTTAGAGTCCCATTTATAAGTTAAATAAATCGTTTGGAAAATCATTAATATTAGATAGAAATATGTAACACTATATAACTGTGTGGAAACAAATTATTATTATTGAATAGGATTATTAGTCTTAAATAGGAATGATAATTGATATCAGAACAGTGTACCAACAAATGGTTCAAGACAATAGAAATGTGATTTTTAAAAAATGCAAAGGAACATTGAAAATATAATTTTTACAATTAAACATTTACAAATGAATCAAATTTTGGCATTAAATAACCCATAATGAGTTTATATGCTGTTAAATAAACCTAAACCAAACTGTCTATGGCAGGGCTTTTCAAAGTTTTTACTTGATCCACCCTTTGTAACTAAATTTAATTTCCATTTTCTCCCAAATGAATAAACAGAGTATTAGTGAGAGAGAGAGAGCATCATAGTAAACAGTCTACAGTAGGACTTCCTGAACTTTTTACTTGATGCACCCTGAGTAACCAAATCTAATTTTCATTCACCTCCAAATAAATTAACTCAATATAAAATTACAAAATATAACTTATTTACCAGACTTTAATACAATTTACATGATTTGATTTCTTAGTTTAATGGCATATCAACCTTCATGGGTTATTTAATACTGAAGTAATCCTTGAACAAGAATTGTAGTGATACTATTCAATCCATAGCTAGAGGGGATAAGGGGGTTCATCTCTTTCCTAAGGGTATTAGTCCAAAAGTGAATACGAGTGCAACTGAAATTCAAACTCACTCATTTAATGCTGCAGTCCATTTACTTCCAGGGGTCTATAGGGACCACAGTGGCAGTTTTATGGCATTTCAACCCTTGTGGGTTATTTGATGCCAAATCCTGTTATATATATATATATATATATTATTTTTAAGCTAATAGTTTGAACACAGTTCAATGGTTTCAAATATTGCTATTGATTGTTTGCACACAAATCTTTTCAAGTATTGCTACTTATTATTTGCACATAGTTAAATGGTTTCAAGTATTGCAATTTAATGCTAATAATTCCATTTACTATTAACTATTAATCAGTTTCAAGTATAGAAAAGCATGAAATATTTCTATTTGGTCCATAGATGGACCCTAACAGGTACTAACACTCAGGGTCTAAGTGGACCTGGGAGTAATGGCATTGAAGGTGTACTCCACATTCTCCAAAGCTCCAGGACTGGAGCCTCATAATCAGATGGTTTAATATCATATCCAGGATACTCATTAGGAGTAGTCTTACCCCTCTGCAGACATGTAGTTGGTGTATTCTACAGCCCCAACTGACTGGGCTCAGATCACTTTGAGAAGCACTGGTCTACACTTAGAAGATAGCTTCTACCAGTTAATTCATCTGTATATCACTTACTGGCCCATTCCACTAAACCACAGGATTGGACTTCTTATTTTTTGCACTACCTGATCTAGGGATTGTACTAATAATTGCCAGGTAACTAGATATGCTTTAACTAATACGGTCATCCTACGGGACAAGGGCACCTTGGGTGGTGTAATGGTCAGCAAGCTATACCAACAAGCCTTCACGAGCGTGTTCCAGTTTCATTGGCTGCCTCATTCATACAGCCTTGTGCCACATCTAAGCAAAAAGCTTAGTAATTTACTAGATACGCTTTAACCAACACTTTAATTCTATGGGACAAGATATCCTCAAACCATCAGAATGAGAACAGTCTACTCTGCAACTGATTGAATAATGTGTTCAGTTTGAAAAACATAAAAGGTTACAAATTATTACAGTCACCTGAAGAAGGTTAAAATAAATGAAACATGTCTATACCAACTAAGATCAGGACGCTAGTCAAAGTCCATGAGAGTATTCCTAAAGACACATCTTACAGATTTGCTGGGATGCATCATCAGTGATCTTCCTGGGTTCATCAGGGGTTTCAGGTCTTTCAACATCAGCTGGCCCAATGAAGATTGATCCCTTCTTAGAGACAATCCAGAATCTTGCCATCTTTATCCAAAGTGACTTCATTGCTTTTTTCCCCAATTTTTTCCTACCAGTGCCCAGCATGTCTTGCTTGTTTTACTTGGATAGTTTGTGAGATGGAAGGTAAGAGGCCATGCAGCAGTTGTTTTGTAGGGTGCTGTTTCTAGGATTTGTTTAAAACCACACACAATATTCTGATCTCACTTTTTCTGCGTGTGTTTTGTTAATGTTGAAATGGTGAACCCATCAGTAGTACTGACAACTACATCTTGGAAGAATTCCCATTTTATTTTGACAGAAAGATCAGATTTCTATAGAGAAACTCATAAGTGATGCCCTCTAATAGTTGGTTGGGTTTTATGGCATATTAACCTTTGTAGGTTATTTAATGCCTAATCCATTTTTATACAAATAATTACTCTATTTCAAACAATTCAGTTTAGAATGAGTACACAGTTTAATTGTCAAAAACATTTTTATTATTAGCTATTCAGTTTAGTCAAACAGTTCTTATTCAAACAATTCAGTTTTAGCATAAGTACGTAGTTTACATGTCAAAACAGTTCTATTTTGTGCAGTTCAGTTTAACATTAAGTTTACTTCTATTTGACCTATAGATAGGGCCCTATCAGGTGCTACCACTCCAGGTCAGAGTTAACATGGGAGCGATAGCAATGAAGAGGTACTCCGCATTCCCTAAAGTTCCAGCATCATATTATTTAGTGTCATATCCAGAACACTTGTTGCGGGGGTGGGGGTCTGTGTATTCTACACCCCCGGTCGACTGGGCAGTCCTCTTATGGAATCCTACACATGGACAGATCAATTTTGGCTGACCAGCAAAAACTCATATGGGAAATCAACCAATTTCCATACAAAAAATAATGTTAATTCTTTCTGCAAAAAAATAAGCTCGAGAAGCTGTTTATATACATACATACATACACACTTGTGTGTATATGAGAGAGATAAACAAATTGTTTTAAAACATTTTTCCTAAATAAAGCGCTCAAATACTGGCCAAAACCAGAAAGAAATACGTCTGACAATTGTATTTTTAGTATATAAAACTATAAGTAATGAAGCCAACATGAGGAGAGGTAATAACACACACACACACACACACATATATATATATACTTAGGCAGCAAGTCATTATCTAAACATGTTTGGTTGAATACTGCAGATTATTTCTTTTTTGAAACCTTCAAGTGAAGAGGTTCAAGTTTTCTCACTAGTCTTCTTATGTCTGGATCAAGTTGGTAAAGATAGTACCCAATACTAGCCCAAGCACTTTCGACCATTTTGCAGGTCATCTTCAGGGGTCATGTTAGATCATTAGTTGTTGTGAGCTTTATTCATATTTATTTATTTCACAAGTAAAAACATATTCAATAACTAACTAATGTCTATTTATTTATTTCACCACAAGTATTAAACATATTCAATAACTAACCACCCAACCTAATAGAATGAGCCCCATCTGTAATATATTAAAAAAAAAAATGAATATAAATAAAACTCACAGTAACAAACGATTTAACACAAATCCCGCAGATGACCAGTGAAATGGTCGAAAGCGCTCGGGCTAGTATAGGGTACTTTCTTTACCAACTTGACCCAGATATAAAAAGACTAGAACGTCTTCACTTGAAGATTTAAGAAAAATTTTAAAAAACAAAAAAAACAATCCTCGGTATTCAACCAAACATCTTATATATATGTATGAGTATGTCTACTAGTGTAAAAAACATGCGAATATGTGTGTGTGTGTGTATATATATATATATATATATATATATATATATATATATATATATATATATACACACACATATATATATTTCACATTATGCTTTATATACAAGTAGAGTATTATTATTATAATCATTCATCATCAAAAGAACTATTAAGGTGATAGGAGGGAATAGATATTTTAAAACGTTGAACTGTGTACAACACAATTAGACAAAAATGGCAAAAAAAAAATGTTCTATACTTATTTACTGAAGTTTTTTTTTTTTTCTTGCTCTATCTTCTCAGTTGCATTTAACAAAAATCCTCTTTTGATTATGCAAATTAAGTCAGCAGAAATGTCATATCCTACTAATAGACTATTGACAGGTGAGGATAAATAAAAGTTTTCCAGTATTGTGCACAATAAGAGAAGACGGGTCTGTGGAAATGGATGTCTATTGGGTCGCCTAATTCAATTTCATTTTGATTTGGCTAATCTACACTAACAGATGCCAGGTGAGGACTTGGCAGAGGCGGGAGGGCAAACAGAGGCAGTAAGACAGGTGATGGAGTGGAATGAGGAAAGAAGGGAATGGGAAAGAGTGATAGTTGGTCGTGGTGGCAGGCGGAGGTTAAAGTGGATGAATGACTGTGACGTCTGAATACTCAACAACACACTGTGGTTGCCCATTTGTGATATCAATGCCACAGATCAAGAGCTCTACTGATCCATAACAATCTTTTCATTAAAGACCAGCAATGATATTCAAATTGATACACTTGATGCAGACGGTTATATTGTGTGTGTGTGTGTGTGTGTGTATATACAATCCCCACCTCCATACATACAAAGTGCGCGCAATGAAATTGCAATAGTAAGAAAAAAAAAATGAATCAATTAGAGAACTTAGGGAAGAGAGATAAAATTAAAAAATATAGTTGTCTATGTATTATTTTTCTGACTGATGAAGACACATCTGGTATATATGCTACCCCTCTCTTAAATATATATATATATATACTCATGTTATTTGTAGTGTATATATATATATATATATATATATATATATATATATATATATATATATATGATATGCATATAATCATGCTATATACTGCATAATGCTCAGTCCAGAATTTCAGACAAAAATTAAAAGAAAAAAAAAGTTTTCTTGTATATCACACAGTAGTTTCCATCTGAGATGAAAGGTTGCTAGACATGTTGAAAAATGAGCAAAATAGAGATACTTTTGAATAAAAAATGAGTTCATAGTATACATGCCAGTTTATGGTACATAATGGTTTGGATGTAGAAGTGATAGGGCAGTTAATAAATTTTCTTCCTGGATATTATGGAAATTTACTAAGCTTTTTGCTTAGATGTGGCACAAGGCCATATGAAAGGGGCACCCAATGAGACTCGAACTCACTCGTGTAGGTTTGCTAGCCGAGCTTGCTAACCATTACACCACCAGAGGCGCCTATGTTCCTGGATATTATGCATTGTTTCTTAATTGCTTATGTAGTGAAAGTATAGAAAATGAATATTATTCCCTGAGAACTTTGATTTTGTACCTGGATGGCACTATATAATACAAATTTTGTTCCTAGATAGTATGTGTTATTTCTTAATTGCTTATGTGGTAATAGTATTTAGAAAATAGCCATGGATGATGACATTTAGAAAGTATTTATTTTCTATATAAAAACAAGCAATTTTTCATTTGAAAGGTCTGATACATGAATCAAAATTTACACATATTTATACATGAATCAAAATTTACACATATTTATACTAAAGTTGTATGAAAATTAACAAAAAAGTTCTACAAAATTCTCTATCAGCAACCCAGCACTAAATCTACCTGGAATGTTTTGGGAAAGGGGTAAATTTGAAAATGTCATTACCCAGGTCACAAAAGCAAAGTTTGAAGAGAAAAATAGATCTTTTGCATTTACTATAGGCATAAGTAGTTGGAAATATTACTTTTAGTCCAAAAACAAAAAAAAAAGGTAAAAATTTTGTTGAATAGTGTAATATGTTGTCATTCTTTCCCTAATATTTCTACTACACTCTAAATATATAAGTTAGGATAGTGTAGACACAGTCAACAGAGCTTGATGAATGCATAGGCAAATAATTGACAGTTGCCAAGCCCTATTGATATGACAACGTGATCCTAACTTAAATATGTATATATGTATAACTGATTGAATAAAACACCAATTTACAAATTGATAAATTTTATTTCTTTATATTAAGTGAAAAGTTGATTAAAAAAAACAAACAAAAAAAACAGAAGTTACAAAGTCTTTTATCTTGTAAGAAAAAATATCTTGTATTATCTTTATCAGAGCATGAATATTTTAAGAGAGAAAGTAAGTTCATGCATGAAATTTAGTAGTTTGTGATTGTCTAACTAGTTGATATATTTTGCATATGTAAAAGATCTTTGTGTGAGTATGTCACTATCTAGGGGAGAAGGTATATCTATATGCTAAAAATGTAAGCGTGTGCAGTAAGAATATTCATCAGCAGGAGAAAGATTGAATAGTATGTACTATGTAAACAATATTTTCATTCAATTTAGAATAATTAAGCAATGTTAAAATTAAATGCATTCTTGAAAGAACAGACTGTTAGCTTTTCACTCAAAAGAAATAAAGTGAGACGTTTTTGAGTAAACTTATAGAATGGATCCATAAATCTACAAGAGAATTATTTATTTCTTTGCTTATTTATAAGACTGAGGTAGGCTCAAAATTAAATAAAAAGAAAGAGTTGATTGATCTATGACTAATTAGTTAAAAAAAATGCAATTTAAACAATCCAGGAGGGAAAAGATTTAAATTATTTTGGGTTTTGATCCTTCAAATTTTTCATTTCAAGTCAAATACTGTCATCTGCGAATCTCAAAGAAGTTTAAAAATGAACGTGTAAAAATACAAATACAAAAATTACAGCTTCTCAAGCCCCTCCTTTTTTTTGCACAAAAATTGATACTAAGTATGGAAATTAGTTAATTATATATATATATATATTTTTTCATTCCCACTTATAGAACCAGTAGCACTTTTTGTATCAGTGGAGATTCTTGTTTCTGAGCAGCCCTATTTCGGAGAACACTGCTTACCCAGATAAAAGAATACTGGTGGTTATGGTGTGAGATTATGAGGGATGGCAGTGATCTATGAAAGATCATGCAGTTAGCACATATGTATATATATTCAGTATACTAGGTCTGATCACCAAGTATCAAGACAATTTTAAAATTTAAATGAAGATGTATAGACAGCTAAGCAACTTATATAATAAAGTAATGATGTCAAAGCTTTGTCAAGTCAGAGTAAATTTAAAAAAAAAAAAAAAGAGAGACATTAAAGCCAATTTCAAGATTTTTTGAAGAAAATGTTTTTGTTTCAATGTAAAATTGTTTAAGTGCAGCAATATTAAAAATTGCTAGTTCTAGTCTGTTTGACTTTTTCTTTCCTAGACTGAAAATTAATCTCAAAAACATAAGATTTGAGGATGTGAAGGTCATGAAAAGAAATACAATAGCGCAGCTTTCGAAAGACAAATTTCAGACATGTTCCAACCAATGGCAAACTTGTTGGAATATTAGGGGGATTATTTTGATTGGTTTATTTGTTTAATGGCATATCAACCTTTGTAGGTAATTTAATGCCAAAGCCATCCTTCTAGAAGAACAGCAGTGGTACTATTTAACCCAGAGCTGGGAGGATAAGGGGGTTCATACCTTTCCCAAGGGTATTTGTCCGAAAGTGAACATAATAGCGTGACTAGAATTTGAACTTGCTTACTACGATTCCACAGTCTATTGCTTTAACCATTACACAATGAGGACACCCCGGATTATTTTGAAGAAAATTAACATTTCATTCATTGTTTATTTTGTTTAAAAATGAAAAATTACCTCATATGTTGCTATATGAAGTACCTAGTATTATCCAAAATGATTTTCAAATTAGATTTAAACATAATCAACTGTTTAACTTAGATTTAAACATGAACTATTTTGGGGCACAAGACTCCAAAGAATGCACATTATGAAAACCAGCTGAAAATGATTAATTGATAATTAAAAGAAAAAAAAAGCTTGGTGGACAGAGTTGCATGAATCTACCAACCTCTGGCTACAATATTTAGTAGCAATTTTACTTCCTTCATATAAGAAAATTTTTTATAAAGACTTTTTAAGAGGAGTTGATATGCCAGAAGAGAATTGATGAAAAATGTACTGCTCATGTGACAAATCTATTTGTAGAATGAAAACCCTCATCTGATTCAAAAATGTATTCAATTGATCTTAATTTGCCTAAATTTCTGAGATGAGACTTCATAATTTTTATCACTGACAATATTTGAAGTATTGTCTTCATCTTCATTATTATACTCAATGTTTAGGCTAATATATCCTTCAGCCTTCTTCAGGTGTTCCATGTCAAATTCAGGAGCCCAGAGAACCCTTTATTTAATCTACAGGTGTAGATTGTTCTAACTCCGGTAACCATGACCGAGTAGAAGTGTTAAGTGCTGGTAAGTATTGCAGGTTTGATTCTGACTACAAGTAAATAACAAAGACTTACTCTCAGTGTGTGAGTATAAAAGCTTTGGTTCATAATGAATAAGCAAAAAAAAAAAAAGCCCAATAATAAACTATTATAAGGTATCCCTTATCAACAATCACAGTAATTGAAACACAGTGCTCCTGACTTGAATAGAGCTCTGTTTCAAATCTTCCGTGGTTGAGAAATGCAAACCATATGAAACTTACAGAAGTGAGATGTATATGGAGAAGTATGTTTTAGTCAAAAAAATCTTTACTACACATGTTTGAGCCTGAGTCAAAAAGACAGTCCATGGAATAGAAGCCAACTGACTCTCCAGTAAGGAAAAAGTTCCAGGTGCTGCAGTTAGTAAAGAAGGTCATACTGACAGTGTTCTGGAATATGAAAGAGCTCATCACTTGATTTCCTTGAAAAAGATGCAACTGTAAACAAAGCCAACTCCTTAGGCAATGTTCATTTGAGTGTATATGTGTGTGTGTGTGTGTATATATATATATATATATATATATATATATATATATGTTTAAAAAACCAGAACTTTAGAAATAGCATTCCATTAATAAATTTATTTCACTTATTCAAGCTTGTCAAACAGAATTCAAATGGAATATATATATGAAGAAAATAGAAAAACAAAGTTATTCAAAAGTGATGAATTTATTATAAAGTGAAGTCGACATTAAAACGTTTGAGTTATAGTAAACCTTAATCATGACTTTAAGATGGTGAAACAAATGTTGAATAGAATGATGACTGATGTTTCAATAAGATACAAAATGAATTTCATTAAAACATCCATCCTTAATAATTATTACATTTAGTGTATGAAATGTATCTTCAAATATATGCATTAACCCAAACCTTCTGCTACAAGCAGGATATGAAACAAGGTAAATTTTTTTAGTGAAATACAACTAGTTTGATTTCAGAGTTTTCCTTCTCTTACACCGGTTGCTATACCAAGGTTAAAGAATCCAATCTGCCCTACTACTTATTTGCAGCTGTGACAGGAGAGTAACAGAAAATGCAAACAGCTTCATCACCACTGATCACCAAATCAATTTCCTATGATAATAACCGTTTCACTAGATGCACCTCTCTATATGCAAATGTAACAACTACTATGAGACAGTGGAACTTTTTTTAATCTTTTACATCTATTTTGTTTACATGAAAGCAAAATTTCATTCTAGACAATCTAATAGATACTTGTAAATAGCTACATTTGAAAGAGGGTGGCTGATTTATTTTGTTTAATGGCATATCAACTTTTGTGGGGTATTTAAAACCAAATCTACCCTTGTAGAAAAACGGTAGTGGCACTATTTAACCCATAGCTGGGGGAGTGGATAAGGGGGTTCAGAGCTTTTTTAATGGCATTAGTTTGAAAGTAAACATAATAGTACGACTCTGCTCAGTAGAGGAGAGTAGTATACAGGACTGATGACATCTAGATGGTGAGGCTTATACACTGACCAACAAAGAAAACAGATATACAACCAATTTTCCCTTTGTAAAAGTCTGCATCCTCAAAAGTATTTGAACAGACTACCCTGATAGCAGACACCAACCTTTCAATAGTCTTCCCAAATAACCTTACACAACACACACACACACACACAAAGGTATACAAATTATTCATGCATTTCCCTTATATCATATTTGAAGAATAATTCATTTTGGAAGCATTTCAACAAAGATGCCCCAAGAGTTTTGTTCCATTATTGGTTACATACAAACCGCATTGTGATTCATTCATTCAACAATAATATAAATCAAATGAAAAGCAGAGATATAAAAACGCTGCATTATTTTCAAACTCTGTTGAGTTCATTGGTTCAACAAAAGGAAGCAAGGCTAGAGTTTGTTTTGTCACTATAAATAAGCCAAAAGGATGGATACAAAATTTATTTAAGCCTAATAAATAATGGGATGGAGAGAAATAGATGCATGTTTATGCCATACTGTAAATGAGAGCATAATAAAGCTATCCATCTACTGACCAATCCAATGGGAAGGCAAGCAGTCTTCAAGAATAAAGTGTGGATATGTGTAGAACAGACAGATGCACAGGCAACAAAGAAAAAAAAAATGGGAGAATACAGCTCTAGCACAATTTGTAAAGATGGACACATGTTGAGCAAGACATGATTGCTTTTGCAATAGCAGAATTTTGAGAGAGAGGACAGGGAGAGGGAAAAAGAGGAAAAATGTGGGAGACAGAGTGAGTGTGATACAGGAGGGCACCAGAAGAGAGAGAAGCAATGGTAGTTTGAAATTAAGAAGTATTTAAAAAAATATGGGAAGAAAATTCAAAGAGGAAGAAAAAATAAGAGAGATAGGTAGTAGAATGGGGTGAATTACCAATGAGAGAGAGAAAGGGGAGGGGGAATTAGGTCTATTTATTATTAAAAAAGCCAAAAAAAATCACAAATTATGAAACAACACAAGGTAAAAAATAGAAAAGATGAATGGTAAGGAGGGACAGGACAACAGAGAGAAAAAGAGAGATGAATGTTAGTGGTGTTGAGAGTATCTACTATAAGAGAAAGAAATGGGTATTTGGATGGAGGGGCCGGTAGAGAAAGAGAGAGAGGTTACATAGGTAAGGGATGTTTAAAGAGAAGAACAAGTGGCTACAGAATAAGAGAAAGAGAGGCAAATAAAAAGGTAGAAAGAGAGACAAAAGAGAAGGGAGAAAATGATTGGTTTCGTTTTATGGCATATCGACCACTGTAGGTTATTTAATGCCAAATCCTGTTTAAACATATATTAAATATATGATTTATAAACACATTTTGTTAACATTTTAAACAAGCCTGAGCACATTTGTTTGCACACAGTTAAGTGGTTTCAAGTATTGCTATCTGATATGAATAATTCTATTTACTATTAATCATTTGTTTGCACACAGTTGAACGGTTTCAAGTATTGTTAGATGACAGTCACAATTTAACATCAGTTATTTGTTTGCATGCATTTAAATAGATATACATGATATGCAGAAGACCAGTTTGTAGGTAATTTCATTTTTAAATGAGTAAGAATTTGTTTGCATACTAATATTGCTATTGTTTCTACATAGTTAAATAGTTTCAATTTTCTATGTGTATCACTAACAATTCAAACATCAGTCATTTGTTTACACACAGTTAAATGATCAAACAGTTCTATTTCAAATAATTCAATTCATTTGCACTCAGTTTTAATGTTCTATTTCAAATAACGTTTTAACGTTCTAATTCAAATAATTCAATTTATTTGCACTCAGTTTTAACGTCAAACAGTTGTATTTGACCCATTGATAGGCCCCTATCAGGTGCTACCACTCCAGGCCAGAGTGAACCTGGGAGTGATGGCAATAAAGGGGTACTCAGCATGCCCTAAAACTCCAGTATTACTGGAGTCTCACCATCAAATTATTTAGTGTCATATCAAGGATACTTGTTGGGGATGGGGTCTTATCCCTCTGCAGAGATGCAATCAGTGTATTCTACAGCCTCAGCTGACTGGGCTAAGAGAAAGGACAAAGAAAGAGACATGTTTCTTTCTATAAGAAACAAGATATATAAATTACCACAAAATTAACCATCAATTGGAGTATTTTTTTAAAAACATTTCATATCCTAAGTGTAACAAATGAATATTTGTAAATATATATTTATTTCGAAGAACATTTCAGTAAACAGTCATTAAGCATTTAATTCCGTTTTAAAAAAAAAATTGATATACCTAAGTGCATCGTCATGTGTATATGAAAAAAAAAAAATAACAGCCAGCCAGAGACAACTAAAGATAATACCAGCTCAGGCGACCTAATCATTTTAATGAATATACCAAATATGCTTGTGTAATGAACAATTTTTAAAACCACTTTTTCATCTTAAAAAAACAAAAAAAAAAAATAAATAAAAAACAAACAAACAAGAAGTTATTCATTACACGAGATGTGATTTTGAAACCTAAAAGTTTACCTTGTTTCTAAGCATAACCTTGCTGTAAATTCGATCCAAAATGTATGGCCAATACCTAAACAAACAACACTAAGATAATAAAGTTTTTATCTAAACATCATTCACTATTTATAACACCTGTGTATATGTCATGTACAAATATAAAAAGTAAAAGGTATGTAAAAAAATTCATTATCTTAACTAAAAGCCTTTGATCAAGCAATAGCAAGGCTATGCGGAAACTCATTGGATTAAACTAATGGGAAATTAGACTGAGCCATGGATACCAACATAATTATCATTATCAATGCTATTGTGTATCAGGGATGGGGTTTTAGTATGTTTGAAATATCAAAGTAAATAAGGTAGACTACATCAAGGTCTAGACTACATTGTTTATGGTATTGCATTGATTTTGATTGTTATTACAGTAGTTTCGAAAGTATAAATGAGCGTTTGATTGCTTTGTCTTTATTTTATTGGATGTTGAAATATTTTTGGAGACTGGCATTACCAAAAGTTACAGATCGTTTATTACAAGCAATATATAATAACCAATCCTTTTTGTTGCTAAGAATTAAGATCATTCATTACTAGAGTATATACGTTTTTTTTTTCCTAATCAGATAACACAAACTAGTCAAACTAAATGATACTAGCAAATCCTTAGCACAATATTAAAGTGATATCAGTTTTTACTATATTCTTTGTTTCATTATTTAAATCTCATGTTGGTGTACAGGACCAACTATGGTATCTCAGCTAGTATTTCTAATAAAGAAATACTTTAGATCGAGTCAAAAATTTAGAAATATTTTCATACCTGTTTATTTGTTGTACACATATCGCATAACAAAAGTAGTTCAAGTCATGGAAGGTACCTGCCATTGTTTGTAGTATCATGGTAGTTAGTGTGCTGACACATTGTGCATTGCTTCACTCCAAGTGTTATTTGAAAGCCACATGGATGAATGTGTAACATTGTCTAATTTGTGAACCTATGCTTTATGCATTCAAATTGGGCCATAACACCATGGAAGCAATCAAAAAAAATTGTTGTAAAGAAGGTACAAAACAGTAATTAAATGATTTTGCTTAGTTTATAAAGAATCTCAGCAATCAAGTAAGGTCAGCATTTTGTGGCCATGCTCAAAACTATCAAATGAGCTCAGGTGCATCTCACAGTTTAGTGTAGTTCGTCACCTTCATAACCTTGGAGCTGCTAAATTTTTTTTATCACATTACTAAAATATTGCAAAACTTTTGACTCACCCTAATACGACCAATATAATTGATCTTAAGGTTATAAGCTGAAACCTTTGACCATTAAAAACAACCTATTAACTTGAAGTTTAAGTTATTAATTGTTAGGGGCAGCCAAAGAACAAAAATATAGAGTTGCTCCCTTTTGAATTGTAAGGGAACATTACTTTTCTTGTCAGTTACTTTTTCTGGGGACACAACCAGAAAGAGATTAGCAGCCATGACAGATGTGGTGAAGACACATTTGGTTGTAACAAGACTTGAGGTAAGTGACTGTTTTGGGGTAGAAGCATTTCTCTACCCTACTTTAAATAAACCCTAGTTAAATTCATAGCACCTGGTTCCGTGTTTTCATTCAGTGTTCTGGAATTATTTGTACGTAAAAACTGAAGCCAAAAGGTTCAAATAGAGTTCTTCTGATATAAAAAAAAAAATCAATATTTCTTTTTTGTTGTTTTTTCAACTTGTATGCAAATTAATGCACTGATTTACTCTGTAAAATATTGATCACATTATACAAAAAATTAATTGGCACCATTTCTTTCTTCCTTAAACTATTTTATAATTTTTGTAATAATTTTCAACAAAGTACTCTTACACCATACAATAATTTTATGTAATTCTCTATAACTTGGTGATCCCAAACTAAAGAGCTCATCTGGGCCAGACAACAATGACTTAATTGAAATCAATGAAATGCTGCAGCTTACACAAAGAAAACCTTTCATAATTTTCACCCCCACTTTTTAACTTTTAAAAGAGAGAAAGACAGAGTGAAAGAAAGAGAGGAGGGAGCGGAGACAGAAGAAAAGAGAGCAGAGCAAGAAAAATGAAAAGAAAAGGAAAAGAGAAAATACACAGGTTAAGATATAGTTTTTTTTTTGTTTTTTAACCAAATAAAAAGAATAACACAAATTATCACCATTATTATTATTAACATTATCCTTATCATCATCATGCATTTGAACAGTGAAATTTAGTCAAGGAAGCACTCTAAAATTTAATATGGTATTTTAAGTGAAATTGATCTACGCTTACTTACCTACAATAAAGCTATAGAAAGGCAATTATTTTTTTATAATAAAAATTAAAGTGGAAGGAAAAAGAAGAATTGACAGCTAATTTAACTTTATTTCTTTTCTATATTCCAATTCAATTTGAAAGTTAAAAAAAGTTTAAAGAAAAAGCAAAAACATATAGAATATAAAAGAAATTCATCCGATATTTTTCAAAAATTTGATAATCATATATCTTACAGCATGCGGTGGGGCAAAAGGTTTCCGCAAACTCTATCTCTATCTCCATTTTATCTAGAAGAGTCATATTTAAATAATCGAACACACTTTATAATGTAATGGCTTTAACCCTAAAGCAGAAAATAATTGAAGTGAACAATGAAAAAATTCATTTTCCCCCATCCCAACACACTTGTTTTTCTTAAGTGTTGTAACATTACCCTTCTTACCTAATCAGAAGACAGAATAAGTCGGGGTGACTCAGGTCAATTATCTAACATTTGTCTAAATCACACACATGTACTTCAGCTTTAATAATTATACAAGCTACCATAAAAGCAGTCAGTTTTATACACTAATGTATTCTGACTAATGTCCTTATCTTCATATTTATACAAGGTGTGATAAAAAAAAGTAAAGATTGAATCCTTGATTTTTTTTTTAATTTTAAAACTTAAATGAAGATGTGCATGTCTAAGCAACAATAAAGTTAGATGTCAAGATATGTCAGACAATTCTCAATACTTTTTAATCAATAGTCTTGATGCAGTTTACAGAGAAATACAGGATTGTGTAAGTGCAATACACTTTGTATTTACTAGGCATAACTCTATGTAACTTTTTTTTGTTTCCTAAACTGATAATTCATCTAGAGAGTAAAATTCGTGTACAGGGGTCATTAAAAGAAACATGATGGTGCACTTTCACAACATATCAAAGATAGGGGTTTCAGAGATGCTTCAGCCAGTGAAAAACTTACTGGAATAAGTATGGTGGATATTGAGGGGACTAGTTTAGAGAAAATGTTTCATACATTGTTTATTTCTTTCTTTGTAAAAGCCACTTCAGTCTTGATACTTTCTGAATATATCTCAGGTGTAGATTCTAGTTTCCTGTTTTCATGATCATTAGGCAAAACTAGATTCTGGAGGACCTCAGCCTCTTTTCAAGATATTGAGCTTTCTTTTAACAGATGCTGCAAACTTTAAAACACACTAATGATATGATATCATTATTCATCTTAGAACAGATAACACTGGAAAAAAAAATTGTTAATGCAATTTTAAATTGTTTGACTTTCATTAAAATTTAATTTTTTTCCCTTTCTGTGACATATTCACCATCTTCACCCAAAATCAGTACTAATGTCCAAATTGGTTCCAATATGGATTCTTAATAAAAAAAATTTTTAAAATCTTTTTTATCAGTCTTTAAACAAAAAGAACTTTTTTTTAAAATTCTTTATCTATTTTTGGGGGGATTTTGTGACATTAATAAAAACACAAAGATAATTGACTTTTATCATGCATGAATGCACACCAAGTATTAAATGCACCAATTCAAAATTACAATGACATGCTTTGATCAGTACCTTTATTCTATTTATTTTTTCTTTTTTGGCATAAAATCAATACTAATTATAGTTCTCTATTTCTCTATTCAATAAATACTGAAGTTCAGTTATTGAAAATGTTCATTAACAACTTCAGATGCATGTAATGTCACTTAAAATTTATATATAGATCTCAACAGAGATTGATATGGCTGTTTAATTCTTTATAATAAGTTTCTTGATCTAGTAACATCAATAGATATAGAAGATTACTTAAAGACCTTTAATGTTAGATTGAACATATTCTCTTAAGTAATATAAAAAGGTGCCCCCACCTTTTTTAATTTCCAAATACAAGAAATTATTGAAAATAACATCAGAGATTTGCACTCATCAATCATGTTATAGATGATGTTCTAAATTTCCTAGCAACTGAAATAAAACCATTCAATGTAGTGTGTGTGTGTGTATATATATATATATATATATATGCGCACACACACACACATAAATTGGTAATAATTATTTTTTATCAGACTTTTTTTTCATAATAATAATCATTTATTCGCACACAGTATATGCTTTCAAGAATTCTTAATGCAAATAATGTACATTTAATAATCATTCGTTAGTACATAGTGCCAAGTATTTTTATTGATAACTAGTAATTTTTACACAATTTATAATTTCAAGTATTTCAAGAAATTATATGCTTTCAGTAAATTATAATTGCCCTTTACATGATATCACACTTGATCTAATTTTTTAAAATATTCCTATCACTATTTCTAATCTATTCCTTTCTATTACTATTTTCTATTTATTCTTATTAAATACTGATGATTTGGTTAAATAGCATATCAAAGCATTATGGGTTATTTGATACTGAAATTTGATTCCTTTGTAAATGATTACATATAATTATTTTTCTTTTCAAATTACACATTTTGTTTATAATAATCATTTGTTTGTGCACAGTGATATGGTATCAAATACTTTCTAATAGAAATAAATTTGCACAGTTATATTGCTTTAAATGTTCCAATCTAATATAAAAAATTTATACACAATTATATGGTCTCATGTAACTCGTCTTATTTAAAAATAATTTGTTTGCATAATTATATGGTTTCAAGCATTCCTATCCAATAGCAATAACTTTCAAACATCTATTTGACTCATAGATGGGACCCTAACGTATTATCACTCCAGGTCCAAGTGAACTAGGAAGTAATGGCAATGAAGGGGTACTCCACACTCCTTAGAGCTCGAGAACAGATGCCTCACCACCAGATACAATTTAGTGTCATACCCAGGACACCCTTTTTGAGGGGAGTCTTACCCCTCTACTAAGGACACAGTATATTCTAAGGCTTGCTAAGCCCAGTAAAAAACATTTCTACCAAACAGGCCTTAACTTTAAACACTAAATACTCTATAATAGAGAAGATAAAAAAGTTTACCAAATGCCACATTAAATCTAAAATTCCATCAAGATAGATGGATATTACATCTTGAAACCAACAACAAACTAAACCACTCCAAAAAACATTACATTGTAAACTGCAAATATACTAAAAAATTCATTATATAAAAGTTCACTTGGTTTTATAGACTCATATTTAAAAATAATGACATCTTTGAGGAGAAAGAAAAATGAAATTATCTATAAACACACACTAGATCAGACAAGGTAGTCGTTAAATTCAAAATAAATTTGCAGAGGAAGTCAATAATAGAGGTACATTGGTATAATGGTTTTTGTTTTCAGAAATTAAATTGAGGAGTTCAAATCCTGGACAAGGCTGTATTTCACTTCACACTAATGCTCCTAGAAAAGGTATGAATCTATCTTTAGTCGCTCCGTTTATGGGTAAAATAGTAGGGCAGACTAGGTTCTTTAGGTTTGTGACAGGGTTGCTGAGTAAATACACACATGAAGCAAATCCTTTGGTATTCATAAGATTTTCAGTCACAAAATGAAAACAGTCATGAAATAAATATCCACTTATGATGGCCAAAGAAAGATTGAGATTGATGAATCTATCATTTATGTGTATTTTCTTTCATTCACGCACAAACACACACACATTATATATATAAAAAACACATACGCATATTATATATATATATATATATAAAAACAAACACACACACATTATATATATATATATATATATATATAAACAAACACACACAAACATATCTATATAAACAAACACACACACACATATATATAAACAAACACACACACACATATATATATATAAACAAACACACACACACACATATATATATATAAACAAACACACACACACACACATATATATAAAAACAAACACACACATATATAAAAACAAACACACACACACATATATAAACAAACACACACACACACATATATAAACAAACACACACACACACACAAATAAATAAATACACACATATAAACAAACACACACACACAATAAAAACAAACATACACACACACACACACACATATATATATATATATATATATATATATATATAGGTTTGATTTCTCTGTTTAATGGTATATCTATTTGTGGGTATATATATATATATATATATATATATATATTAGATTTGGTTTCTTTGTTTAATGGCATATCTATGTATGGGTAATTTACTGCCAAAGCCATCATTGTAGAACAGTAGTGGTACTATTTAACCCATAGCTGGGAGTATATATATATATATATATATATATATTGCCCAGTCAGCTGGGGTGGTAAAATACACTGACTGCTTCTCTGCAGAGGGGTAAAACTCCTCCAACGAGTGTCCTGATTATGACACTAGACAATCTGATGGTGAAGTTCCAGTAATGCCCCTTCAGTGCCATCACTCCCAGGTCCACTCTGGCTTGGAGTGATAGCACCTGATAGAGTCCTATCTATGGGTTAAACAGAACTAAATTGCGTACTTCTGCAAAACCAAATTACTTGAATTGGAACCGTTTTTGACATTGAAACTGTATTTAAGCTAAACTGAATTGTTTGAATTAGAACTATTTGACTAAAGTAAATAGCTTGAAAAAGAAATGTTTTTGACAATGTATGTACTCAAGCTAAACTGAATTGTTTGAAATAGAACTGATTATTTGTATAAAAATAGATTTTTATGCCATAAAACCCAACCAACTAACCTATATATATATATATATATATATATATATATATATATATATTAGCAAACAAGTCTACCTTGATCATTACTATTATAAATGACCAACCTGACAAGAATCTTGTTGGTCTGTGTCAAACTAAATGAATGTATAAAGACACAGAATGAATATAACATATTTTTTGATATCACATATTTTTCGGGATGTTTTTTTTGAGTCATTTGGATAAGGAAAGACACTAGAATCTCAAATATTTTTTTTTACTCTATGAGAAAAAAAATTGCAACATTAAAAATTAAATATTCAGAAATTTTTGCAAGATAACTGTTTTCATCTTCATACTGTATGTTTTTTTAAAAATAACTACTTTTTCCACCAATACAGATTAAACACTATTATTAGGCAGAAATGCTTTTAAATAATCACAATATTTTACTGAAAATACAGAGTGTGTGTATATATGGGCAGCATTTCTTCATTAATGCATATTTCATTGAACAATATAGACATGTTTTGTCTAATTATTTTTGTATATGTCCTTTCCAGTTGCCAAATTGATTTTTTACAGTAACCAAATGCACTAAAAGTAAAGTAAGTTGGCGACTGCAGACAAGGGTGACCCGAAGGCTCCCTTTTCAATAGCTACTACACCAAGATGTAGGGGAAGGTGCTACTCTTTTTCCTGTATTGCCCCACTTTACCCTTGATCCACACCTTAAAATGCTGAGTGTTAAGCAAGGAGGCATCAAGTACCATTTTTTGAGTCTTTGGAATGACTCGACCTGGGATTGAACCCAGGTCTCCCAGGCCATTAGCAAACACTAACCATTATGCCAATGAGCCGGTACTTTAATTACAAATTAGATGAAAATATTCTAAAAATGTAGATTAAAAGAAATATGCTCCCCACTAATCCTAATAAAAAAATAAAACATCAAATACTATAACAAATTTAAAACCTCCAACTTAGTTATTAGCCATAATTCCTCCCCCTTGATTAGGGTTTTGCAAAAAAATAATGTTGTATATCAATTCAAATGTACTTCAGGAGATTGTATCTCTAAGAATAACAGTATATACGTTGACTTAACCTCAACTACCCTATTGAGATGACTCAGTATGCATCTGATACCAGTTCAATAGCAAAACATCTAAAAAACATTCCTGCCCAAAACCTGATTTTTGGAAAATTACAAATTCTTGAGTCGCTCCATATTAGAATGAAACAACCCAAACTCAATAGAATCAATTTCAAATTCCATACTAATATACTTAGAAGTCTTTAGCTACAGCTGCTACTTATAGAACAACACACTAGTATAAATAATAAACACTTACAAAGTAGTAATGTACATGCAAAGGTCACATCACTTTTGCTATATACACACCCCTGATGATGGCCCAAGATCAGGCAGAAAGTACTAGGTTAACAATTAGTGATGGGTGTTTTATCAACCAATTCCCGCCGGATACTATAAAATCAATTTGGCAACTGGAAAGGACGTATACAAAAATATGTAGACAAAACAAGTCTATATTGTTCAATGAAATGAATAAATATATATATATATGTGAGAGAGAGAGAGATGTGTGAGCATATACAGATATTTATGTACAAGTACATACATGCATAAATATACATAAAACCATACACACACATATATTTTACTGCCAATACTTATTTTTCTAAGTAATTAAGAGAAACTGAAACAAAAAAAAAGTTAACGAAGCAATCATTGTAATTTTCAATATTATTTATATAAAGGAAAACTCATTTCTTAAACACACAAGACACATTAAACATAATGTATGTTTCTGTGCCTATGAATTATATCTTAAGTAGAATAGTAAATGAAGCAAAATACAAAATTCACAAAATCAAAAGCAAATAATTTCAACTTTAGCAATCCCAGCTCATTAGCTTCTAATTGCAGGTACAAATTTTAATTATTTTATCTTTCTTCATTAAAAACAAGCCTAATTTACATGATTTTAAATTTAATAAATAAATTCATCTCCAGTTATTTGAAGCTTCTAAGACATGAACAATTCTATTTTCAAATCATTAGGTAAAAAATAATATACCACCTGAACAGACATTTTTTTCTTAATTGTATAAAGAAATGCTTACATATGTATACACACACATAAACATATACACATATCTACATACATACACACACACAAGTTGGCTGACCATAGTCAAGAGTGACCCAAAGGCACCCTTTTCAATAGCTACTAAACCAAGGTACAGTGGACGGTACTACTCCTTTCCCTCAATCGCTCCACTTACCCTTGAATTTATAATGCTGTTAAGCAAGGAGGTATCAAGTGCCATTATTTAAGTCTTTGGTATGACTCGACCTGAGATTGAACCTCAGTCACCCAGGCCATTGGTGAACACTAACCATTATGTCAATGGGCTGAAAATATATATATATACACACACACACACACACACAATTCCAAGAAAGTTAGGACGACACTAAGAAAGACTACACAATCACTGCCATATTGAAATGAAATGGAATATGCTTCCACAAAATGGAGATAGAATAACTTGACTCAAAAAAAAAATGGTACTTAATTCTGCCTTGCTTAGCACTCAGTATTATAAGGAAAGGATCAAGGGTAAAGTGGAGTAATCCTGGGAATGGAGCAGTGCCCTCCCCTACATCAAGGCGTAGTAGTTATTGGAAAGGAGTCTTCGGGTCACCCTCGACTATGGTTACCAACTTTACTTACATCAGAAAACAGTACAAAGATATCCATGTCAATAACAGAGTAAATTGCAAACCAACATGGTAAATCAATTCAAGGATTGGTTGGTTGGTTATTTAGTTTTATGGTGTATCAACTCTTTTCGGGTCATTTAATGCTGAATTAAGTCATTTTGATAAAAGTTTCAAACAATTTAGTTTAGTATAAGTATAGTTTTTTGTTTACACATAGTTAAATGTCAAAACAGTTCTATTTCAAAAGATTCAGTTTAGCATAAGTACACAGTTTAAGTGTCAAACAGTTCTATTTGACCTATAGTTAGGACCCTATCAGGTGCTACTATTCCTCAATAGAAGGAATCCAGTGTCTGAATTCCACCACAACGCAGTGATTTCTTTGTTGATACAGGTTACCAGTTTCAAAAATGGTCTTTTAAACTTGTACTATGTAGAACATTAACATGCATTCCAGTTAATCTTAAACAGCATTCTTGTATTAACCTGCAATTAAAGTCTATACAAAGATAAAATATCCTAGACATATTACAATGCTTTAAAGATAATCTAAAAGTATTGCCCTTCATTTTAACATAAATCTTTACTGCCATTTGGAACTATAGTTAAATTTCATACTACATTCCATTTGCTGGAAAATACAGCATTGAAATGGTGAATATGAGAAAAAATTTTATTTTCAAATTCAACCAATGAAAAGCTAAAGAGAGTTATCAATCTCCCAATGAAAATGAAATGTGAAACAAGATCAAGTTGCATATGTGTTATGTTAAACTTTTTTTTAGACCTTCAGGTTACCATGGCATTTCTCAATATAAAAGTTACTCAACCTTCACTTCTCCAAGTAACATGTGACAGATTGTACTGTGTTACGTAGTATCAGTAGCCATACTGATAGATTGGTAGGGGTTTGAATTCAGAGTTTTCCTTCTACTACTCTGCCATACCATTACTTATGCCTTGAGAAAAAAGAGCATTAGCATGAAGTGAAACACAAATAACCACATTCAGGATTTGAACTCAAGATAACTAAGGGTTCTGACATAGACACTGAATAGTCACAATGAAATAATTTCAGGGAGATAATCATTTTTTAAACACATGGGATATGAAAACTGATAATATACAGCTGATATGTATGAGGTTGCTATGAGAGCCTCAACATTAGATACAGTTTAGTGCAGTTATGGGCAACCTTTTTCAAGAAGCAGGATGCATGAGACATGGTGCATCATCAGATGGCCTGCACTCGACTAAAAAAAAATTCAAGGTAATTTCACCTTGGAGGTACCTCAACCATTTCACTATAAAAGACCATATGCCTTAGAAACAGGGAAAAGTTGATTTTTTTTTCTCTACAGTAAAAATATATTTTCTGTGATAATTAAAATCATGGTGTATTATTATCACTGATATCATTGTGATTAATACACATTGCTGCTATGATGCATTACAGAATAATTAAAAGAGAAAAAAAATGAATACACGGAAAAAAACATCAATGTATTCAATCTGAATATGATCTGGGTATTGAAGAAAAAATTTAATATATTCATAATTTATTAACTGGACTCATCCATTTTTGATTCCAAACTCCAGGAAAAAGGGTTTGTTCTCCAATACACACGCAAAGAAAACCAGTATTGAAATATATAATCACTCAATTTGATAAGCTTTCTCTTTAACTTCCACACTTCCAATGATCCTTGTTAATTATCTAGACTTCATCCCAGAGGAGGTAAAAAATACCTTTTTCACTCCAGATTGACTAATTAATTTTAAGTGGATAGCAATCCATCTAGAGTAATTGTATGCCTAGAGGATAAGGAATCATGCTGGTATTTATATTTTTTCCATACTTGTTCCTGAAAAGGTTTATCTTTTTGCACATAGTCTAATTAAATATGAATAAATTTCAAAAAGATCTATTTAACTCACAGACAGGATTCTAACAAGTATGACTAATCTAGGTTAGAGTGGACATGGGAGTAATGGCAAGGAAGAGGTCTTCTACACGCTATAGAGCTCCAGTACTGGAGCCCTCACTAATAGATGCAGTTTAGTGTTTTGCCCTTGTGCAGGGGATACAATCAGTGCATTCTAAGCCTTGACAATAGGGTAGCTTTTTCATTCCAGACAAGGTCTGCTATACAAGATTTTTCCATATGACCATCACTTATAGCTTTTTTATGTTCCTGATTTTTTCACATGAGACCTAACTGATTTTTAGTTTCCCTTATTTTATTCACTACAGCAAAGAGAGTTGAAAGAATCAAAGGAATTGTATCTTCTTCATTAGAAACTCATAACAACCTCATTTTTATTAATATTGCTTTTTTCTTTTTCCTAAATATGTTTACTGAATAAGAAATTGATTCTACTCATTACTTCAAGAAATCTTCAAACATTTTCCCTGCTGAAAAAGATGGTAACCTGAAAGGAGATAACTTTATATTTCTCTCAATTGACTATGTCATGAGTTTTAAGAATGACTTCTTACCTTGTCAATAAAATCACTTAGCAGTTTGGTAGCAGAATCAACTTGGGAAGACTGACCACCATGTTGTTGGGCTACATCTTTAAGGCCACTTATAGTAAAGGAATAGAAGTCAGGTGTCTTGAGGAATTCAGTCTTGGATTTCAGCTATAAAATAAATTTGGCAAATTTTAAGATAAAAATTCTTAGTTAACCATGAAAAATAACACAATTTGCAATGATGAATAATATTTTTAAGAAGAGATTGATCAAAATTCATTAAAAAAAAAAAATAAAATAAAAAAAAAAAGGGATAAAGTTAACATCTTTTTAAAATTTTATTGAGAAGGTAAATTTTGTTGTTAGCAAATTCCCTTTGGTTTTTAGGAAAGAAAAGAAAAAAAAATTTAAATGAGAAGAAGGGGAAAAACAAAATGAGAAAGGAAAGAGAAAAGAAATAAAAAAGAAACAAAATAGGAGAAAAATATGAAAGAAAAAAAAGAGACAAAACAAAAAAAATGGAGAGAAAAGAAAGAAAGACTGAAAAAACAAAAAAATTAATAAATAAATAAACAAGAAAGGCCAAATAGAAAAACAAAAAGAGGAAAAAAAAAATAAAAAAAGAGAATAATGGGGAAAAAAACGAAAGAAAGAAAAATATATAAAATTAAACAAGAGAAAAAAAAGACCGAAGACATGAAAAAGCAAAAAAAAAAAAAAAAAAAAAAAAAAATGAGGATAGAGAAAAAGCAGACCAAACTTTAAATTTGAGACATTTATAAAAGCAAAGCTTAAATAAATGTAGTTATTTCTGAGGGGAAGCAACTCTGATTTATAAATTGAAGAGTTGCCTCCCGTCTTAATTATTGCCTTCACTTTCCTTGCTTTCTTTTTCTTTTTTCCCCGTTCTAATTTGCAATTTCACTGTAACGACTCGATCGCTTGTCCCAATTCCAATTAAGAACTCTCCAAAGAAGACATTCCTTCATTTACCCAAGTCTCTGTTTATCTTCTATCTCTAAATGATTAGTTAACGATACATCCCCAAGCAACACTAATGTAATTAAGACAATTTTTTTAAAGCAAACAAAAAAAAATCAAGAAAAAATGGAAAGAGGGGAAAGTATAATGATAAAATAATGATTAAGTTAGTTATACAACTTTGCCAGTCTGTAGCCAATAGACATCATTTGGCTTTTCCCTAATGATGTAGTCGTCAAAGACAACAACAAAAAATTAAATTAAAAGAACAAAAAAAATGAGTACTGTGATTTTAAAGATATGCTTTTTAAGATTTATGGCTGAAAGCTAAATTTCCTACAACTCCAAGAAAATAGCAGAAATTAATAAATATGAACAAATTTTATTAAAGGATGTTATTTTTATCTTATTTTTCTTCATTTTTAAAACTTTCTTTTTTTTTTTTACTACATGATGAAAAATCCAACCAAAACTTTGTATATAACTTTAAAGTTTTTGATTTGTGTGTGTAAAGAGGGAGAGTGATAATAACTCAAGTGTTTAGAATATGAAAAGTAATGTCAGAAGGTTTCTGCTCCTGTTTTCACTGCCAAAAATCAACAATAAATATAAGGTGGGCACAAAAGTAATTACACAATCTTTTTTAAATTATCAAATAATACATTATATATATATATATATATATATCTCATTAAGAATAACAACTCTGCTAAAATACACCTAAACCAAATAAATGTAGTTTTATAAATTTATATGTCCATTTGAATAATTCTTACATTAGCTATACAACCACAACATTAGCTCATTGTCTTACTTATCACCTTTCTGAAAATAGCGCCATAAAACAATATCTAATTATATATGTGTGTGTGTGTGTGTGTGTGTGTGTGTGAAAGAAAGTTTATGTTTTGAACAGAGATATGGAAAATCTTTAAGTTTTATAGAGAAATACTTAGTTGGCCTTTTATTGGTTTAAATACTTGGTTTGGAGTGGGGGTCATTCAGATCACTTGACAATAATGCTATATTATTATTCTAAATTTCTAGCAAAAAGAATTACATTTGAACCTAATTAGTAAAGTTTAACTGAATAGGAATCATTATCATCATCATATCGCGCTGGTAGCACGGATATCCCTGACCCTCTCTCGCCACTCCTCCCTATCGTTCATCGCCCTAGGCAGGTCTTCAGGACAACATCCCGTATCCTCACATAGCTGCTGAATGTACGTTCGAGCTGGTCGTCCTGCTTTTGCGCGGCCATGTGTGGGGATCCATAAGAGTACATCTCTTATGAGTTCATCTCTGCTTCTCCAGCAGTGTCCTGCATGTCTGGTTCGTCTAACTTGGATAGTTTTCGTGATAGGGGGTAGGTGGCCGTACAGTTGGTGTCTTGTGGGGTCTTGCTGCCAGGACTTGTTCAGGATTGCACGCAGCATTCTTGTGTAATTGCCATCTAGCTTCTTCTCCAGTCGTTTTGTTAGCGTCCATGTAGTGCATCCATATAGCAGTATCAATGTGACCGCTGCCTGGAAGAAACTGCGTTTCATTTTATCGGTTAGGTCTGATTTCCATATAATCGATCACCCATATAACTAAATCCCTAAAACCTTTTTTCATAAAAATTTAATTTTCTTCAAAAGCAGAGATACCAGGCTTTTAGTATTTCTAGCAGAACAAAAAAATTGGTAAATTTAGAAATTTAAAATCTGTACATCTAATTATATATTGAAGCAACATAACTTCCAACTAATTTTTAGATGCCCCCCACCCACCTATTTGAGGAAACAAGTTTTTTGATAGCATTAAATCTTTCCCTTGGGTCCAATAATTAAACATACAAAATTTGGCACATCAAATTATTTGGCCATCTATAGAGAACAGGAAAATTAACTATTCCCAATTTTCCTTTTGATGTGGTACATTTGGCATAAAATTTCATGGCTGGAATGTACTTTTGACCATAAAATAAAAAAGCTTGTTTCAAATCTTGTGATCACAAAGATATATAATACAGAAAAGACTCAATAAGAGAATTTTTTATTCACTGATACTTCTAAAATGACTTAAGCCCGAGAAATAATGAAGTATTTTTTTCTAAATATTAAGTCAAAGGTATATCAAACAAGAAGCAATTTTGGTAGAGAATACTGCACAAAATCCAAGATTTTTAAGTAATGTAGACTAAAGCTGCATCTCACCCTCACACATTAAGTATATTTAGGAGAGTTAAGTTGTTCTCTCTCACAAAAAAGTTAATATAGATATACATGTATATATAACATAAATAGATACATGTAAGTATAAAGATTATGTAAATAAAAACAAAACACATTTAGTGTAAAAACAAGTTTTAAAAAGAAAAAGACCAAATCCAATTAGTTTGATATCTTATACAAAAGATTTTCGTAAATTTCCACTTACTTTGTCCATAATGTTTTGGACCATCTGCAATTCTTCTAAGAGGGCAGCATCCACAGAGTGGCTAATGTTCAGGGTGCCAACATCAAAACGATTAAGCACTGAATTGTCTTCAAGTAAACGCTCATTCAATTTCTGTCTTGTGGATGGAAGCTTCTTAAAAAGTTCATGGCCTGACTTTAAATCAATATTCTGAAATTAAAAAGAAATTAATATTTAGATTTTATACATGTTCTTCCAATCAAGAACAGGTATTAAATTTAGAGAAAAAATAACATTTCCTCATCAGAGCAATACAAGCCATATATCATGCAACTTATAGTAGAACTTTACCTGTCTCCCTCACACACACATATAAATAAAATAAAATATTATATATATATATAATTTATTTATTCATAACATATGCATTTTGCCCCATATATATTATACATTTCTCTATTTTCCAGATTTTAATTTTTTTTCAAATGTATATTTCTTAATAGATTTTTTATTTTATTACGCATACATTTTCCAATAGAATTTGTTCTAAACCTTTTTTATCATGTTAGAATATCATTCCAAGATTAACTCAAAAGGTGCTTTCCAAGTAGTTATGCATATGATACTGAAAATCTTTTCTTTTTTTTTTTTTCAATCTGTTAGTAGATAAAAATTTACTTGGGTGATTATTATAACGGAATTATAAAAATTTAATAGCAACAGAAATTTTTATGGATTTTTAAACTTACATAAATGTAGAGCAAAAGTCGCTGAAGAATGCTCAAATGAAGAGGACATAAATACTCCAACCCTGTGTCTATAAGTACGTTACTTGGAATGCTACAGCTCAAAAGATTCTAGTGCACAAGCTGCTATGTGGTCCCAATTCCCATTAGGGAGAAATTACACTCTGGTTGAGAAACCCTGCTTTATATATATATATTTTTTTTTTTAGTACACATACATTACTCTCTCTCTCATATATATATATATTTCTTCAGCATCCACTGATATAAAAAGAAAACATTCAAACACTTATTTATACTTTCAAAACTAATGAAATATAATCAAAATCAATGCAATACCATAAATAAACAATATAGTGTAGACCTTGAGGTTGTCTTCCATGGAAAAAATTGACATTTCAAAAATTTACCTCATGTAATGAATGACTCCTTGTTTTCGAATTGAAAAATTTATATATTGTAACTTTCTATATCTTAAAATCAACCATATTTTTCAATGAAGGGAAATAACTTAACTAAAACTATTTGTGCAATATCTCTTTTCAATATTTAAAGATGTTTAATACTGATTGTACAAAAGAGAGTAAAAACTTATACAATATTTAGTGATGTGAGGCACAATTCAGCAGCTTCAGAAGCTTTTGCTGAAGTCATGAAGTTAACCAGCTACATTGGACTGTGAAATGCCACACTCACCAGATTTGCCTCAATGGCTTTGAGCATGACTTCAG
>CAUZXS010002843.1:0-62500 GCA_963585895.1 Sepioteuthis lessoniana
ATAAGACCTAATTGCTTTTAAAAAAATCTTGTTAACAAATCTAGATAATCGTTTTATAATGATTATTGGTCGATAATCTCTAATCTAATCTGTAATATATTAAATCATGACATCTACGTAACTTAGAAGCTTTATAAAAGGCAATACTGAATATTTTAAACATGACAAATGACCCATTCATCCTGTGTCGACAAAGATTGATGCATATTTGAATCTAACGGCATCTTACACGAGAAAAGATTATTGCTCTAAAATCAGAAAAAAATTCAACTTTGGAATACTGGAATATTGTAAAGCAAATAACTCCAATGCATTCAAATCAATTCTAATTAAATAAAACAATCTGAAAGAAAAAAAAATCAACTCACTTCTTCTTGCAAAGAAATCTCTAAGGCTTGACAACACGAAAATTTCATTTTCTTTTATAAAGATTTTGAAAATGACAGAAAACCTCGAGGAAAATCCTTTAGTTTAATTTAGATTGTACAAAATGGTGATGTAAAAAAAAATATAGAGATCATTTTAAGATATCACACACACACACACAAACACACACAGACATATATATATATATATATATATATATATATATAAAATATGATATCGAAGTCCAAAATATTGGTTACTACGCTCTGGGGAATCCACCTTACACACACACACACACACACACACAAATATATATATATATATATATATATATATATATATATATATATATATATATATATATCATGAGAGAGTGGGTCGTCAGTAAATCAGTATGTGGTTATGTGTCGAACCAAGTGCAATATGATATGGAGAGTGCTCAATATCTATGATAGAGCTATTATGATAATGATAATAAATAAATATATATTATATATATATCTAATCCATGGAAAATATTTTCCATGGATTAAATATATATATATATATATATATATACATATATATATATAATATATATCTATTTATTATCATTTTATATATATATATATATATATATATATACGTGGTACGCTTGTTGGCCGAGCGGTCTCAGATTAAGTCTAACATAAAGTTGGGCGGGTCGAGATCCCAGCTTCAAGCGTCCTAGGTGTCTAGCCACACTGAACAGATGCGATACAACGAAATAGTCTGTCTGTGGATGACAATATATACGCACCCCCATGAGGTGTTGAGCACTCTAGCGAAGGAATTTACGGCTGCCACTCGCATAATGCAAAACTCTTCAAACGAATTGAGCACTCTGGTATCCGGTGAGGCATAAAATGTAAACAAGTGAATGCTGCTACTTAATACCTTATAATACAACGAAACAGTTTGTCTGTGGATGGCAATATATATATATATATATATATATATATATAGATATATTACAGTAGTATGAAAGAGAAAGTAAGATCCCATATTGCAACAAATAGTTTAATGCTTTTTGCAGAGCGATGAGCTTATAAAATGGCTTCGATTATTTCCATTGGATAGGGAAACATACAGTCATATAGTTATTAGTGTTAGATATAAATACTTTAAACCATAAAACTCTGAAAATATTTGTATGAAAAAAGAACCCCTGCAATCATATTACTGTGTGACCCCCGAAAAAGGATTATTAAGAAACAACTATACAAAAAATGATAATATAAACGTAAAATGTGCGCAATTCCCTAACCTCATGGGATAGAATAATTCTATATGGTTTAACATGCCATTAAAAGCAGTTGATCAACTAAATCTGTTAATTTGCTGTTATCTTATATTAGATATTAATGTGAGATTACTATCATATTTTCGGGAGGTCCTTGTGGCACATAACATTAAGTGTTGGACTACAACGTCCTTGTGCACGAGTTTGAATTTTAGCTGAGCTATTACGTTCATGTACATACTCATCCGTTTGGAATAATATGAACTTCCAAATCCTCACAGCTATGGCTTGAATTGTATCACTGCTGTTCTTCCATAAGGATGCTTTGGCATTAAATTATCCTCGAAGTTCGATATGCTATTAACTAAAATAAAGGCTTAGAATTTTGAGAATGTTAATCGTTTTTCGACTGCGAGATTTCAATATGGCGTAGATAAAAACAACAGTAACTTTATTACAGTATAAAAAATGAACGAACATACGAGGATCATTAAAAAAGTTTCCAGGCTTTTTTCGTATGGGCACGTTTATTATTAGAACACACATGAAACTCTAGTCTCCTTCGAAGTAATCACCTCCGGCTGCAATGCACTTGTTGTACCGTTCCAACAACTTCTCGAAGGCCCAATGGAAGTCCTCTTGTGTGAGCGTGTCAATGACCTTCGTCACAGCCTCTTTCATCTCCTTAATTGTCTCATAACGACAGCCTCTGAGCTTAGGGAATAACCAAAAGTCACAGGGAGCAAGGTCTCGACTATAGGGAGGCTGAGGAACTGTCCTGATGCCCATCTTGCTCAAATAGTCGGTGACAAGGATGGAGTTGTGGACTGGTGCATTGTGCAGGAGGAAATGCCGCTGACCCGATTTGAAGAGTGCTGGCCTCTTCCCTAGGAATCTCTACCTGAACTCCCTTAAAACCTCAACATAGTAACCCTAACCCTGACCCTTTGGCCAATCAACTCTGGTGTATTGACTTCCTTACTCCTTCCACACTTCTCATTATCCCTCACAGACTCCCCGCCTTCCTTGAATCTCTTATGCCACTCAAAAACTGATGCTCGATTCATGCAAGATTGTCCAAAAGCAGTCTGAAGCATTCCTTACGTTTCTGTGGCATCATTTTTCCAAGTTTAAAACAGAATTTTATTGCATATCGTTCTTCTAAAGTGTCAGATTGCATTTTTGAAATTCACCAGCTGTGACAGTCGGGCTTTAGTAGGGTGTATTCCAATTCCTGCTGTAGCTGTTCATTTGAATCTGAAATCATAAAAATTGGTCAGTCATCTCGCAACATGTATAGCAATAACATACAGAATTATCAAGAGTATATGACAATTTTAAATGCCTGTACAAAAAACAAAGAGTCTGGAAACTTATTGAATCCACCACGTAACCTCGGGGTGTTTGTTTCTTAGACCTTTTTTTCTGTCCCTCTGACTTCTTTCGAACTGGACCCTGACAATTACTCCTTCTTTGAGATTTTCCGGGCGGTGATTCTTTAGTCTGTCAATTTATGAGTATTTTGATCTGAGATTTCCTTTCTTTGATCAATTTTGTAAGTAGTTACACACATAGCATGCAGCCTTTTTCTGCAAAGCCACAGAGTTGATGTCTTTACAAAGTCTCTACATTTCTGCTTTGGGTTCTAAAATATAGACGTATCTCTTTTGAAAGTGTCTCCTAAAAACAGATGACCTTCGCATTCATTTCTCTCATTCTATTTACTATGTTTAGAAAATATAAGAATATATTTGCTTGTTTGATGGCTAAAATAGTTGCATGTACTTAAACTGTTCTTGTAGTCAGCAGCCAAGTCTGCTCATCGATTTTCAAAGCGGGATCTTGTCACATGGAAGATTCATATTCCAATTCCTCATTTAGTTATGTTTCATTAATAATTTCCGTTTTATTAAATTCTTATTTATTTCTGAATGATTTAACAAGATTTTTTTTCAATCAATAGAATAATCGCCATTATTATTCTTACCATTCATCAGGTAGCTTGCTGATTCTTCGAAAGTAAAATCCAGTTGGTTTCGAGCCCAAGAAGTTTTCCACAAACCTTTTAATCTGCTCTTCTTGAGAAAATGTTTTGTCTTTCAGAGGATTTTGTTGCTTACGAAAAAGATGGAAAGCACTTTGTGTAAGGTTTGGTGAATATGGTGGACAGGTTAGAACAGACCAGCATAAATCCAATATTTTTCCTGCGTGATTCTTGCTAAATGTTGCCTAGCGTTATCATAGAGAAGAAGCCCAGCATTTTTCCTATTGACAAGTTCACGGCATTTTCTTAGAACTTTTACATCCACACCTTGCAGGTGTGGAAAGTATAAATCTGCATTGAATGTCTGAATGCAATTTAAAAACGTAAAATAAATAATAGTGCAGTGATCCCATCATACACACTGCATAACTTTTCGTTTCATGCGGTTCTGCCTTTGGGGTAAACTGCAAAGATATACCCTTATCAATCTGCTGTCTTTTACGTTGAACAATGTCATCACCTGTTATGATATTCTTGAGAAATGGGTAATTTCTCTGATTTGAAAGAAGACTTGTTGCTTTAGTAATTCAATGGTCTTTACTCTTCTTACAAAGTGTATTAGGAATCCAAACACCCAGCTTACTCACTTTCCTATCTTTTTCAAATGGTGGCAGATTGTGGATTTGGATGTTTTGAAGTCAAGTGCTAATTCTTGAGAACTTTTGCACGGATTGCATTTCACGAATTCTTTTAAATCATCTTGGCTTAAAACTGATAAGCATTTTTGCTTGGGTTCATCCCTCAATGTTATATCATCAGAATCAAATTTTGAAAAGAAGTTTCGGACTTGGCAGAAAACAATGCTAATTTTCTTCGTTGTTTCTGAAGCGTTTTTGTTATTCTTAACTCCCAAGAAAATTACGAGTCGAATATGAACTTTCAGTTTCTCCATTTTAGAGGCATGAGATCATAGATTAAATAACGATGTGCTCTCTTTTCCCTACTGAAATAAGAATGGCCGATGAAGGAAATCTTTAATCAGATTATTTGCAGTGGCATTTAAGACAAAAGTTTGAAATGTATAGTTAAAGCTTGCTTTAAAAAAAGGAAATTATCTATCACCCAACCCAAAATATAGAGACGTGAATAAACAATCGTTTACAGCAGGACAGTACATAAACAAAAAAGAATTAGGATCTCATCATCTTCCGTTTGTCTCGTGATATAAATAACAGTTTAAATGTCTGCTATAAAATGGAAGATATAATTGTTTGCTGAATTGACCAACAAAAGGATTTATAAAATATAAATTTCATCAGACGATTGCCTTTAATTTTATAGAAGAGATTTGAAAGTATATGCTATAAGACAAAAAGGTAATATTTTGATTTCCTGATTATATATATATATATATATATATATATATATATATATATAAAGATGGTTTTTGTAGGTCCAATGAAAGAATAAGGATATATTTTAAAATAGGAAGGTCAACGAAGAGATTTGTATTTTTGAATTTATTTATTTTGTTCTTAGATATGCATTATATATATGCATGTTTCCAGCTTGTTGGTTTCGTCAGAGAACATGTATGGAAACAAGAGTGAGTTCAAGTCTCATTGGGTACCCCATTTAAAAGGCCTAGTGCCACACATGTTTTCTGGAGAAAGCAACAAGTTGGAAACATACACATATATAACACGTATGTGAGAACAAAATAAATAAATTAAAAAATACAAATCTCTTCGCGGACCTACCTATTTAAATATATATATATATATATATATATATATATATAAGTGTGTGTGTATATATATATATATATATATATATTGTAAGCTTGGTGAGTCTGTCAGATAAATGTGTAAAGCATGAAACCTAATGTAACAGACACCACCATTTAATATATATATATATATATATATATATATATATATATATTCAAGCAATTTTGTTAAAGACAGTAGAACACTGTTTATTATTTTCAATTTTATTTTTCAATTCTCCTTGTTATTTTTCTTGTGTCGGGACTTAGATGCTAAAGACATTTCCCATGTCTTCTGTGCAAGTACTTTCGACCATACTCTTGGTTGACATCAACGGTAGCGTAGTTTTGAGTTGACAGTTTGATTACAAATCCTAGAAGCAGAATGTATAAAAAAAAAGCAAACGTAAATAAAATAGCATTTAACACAGGCCCCAACATATTAAATATTTTTGATAACTAAAAACCACTCACGATATTAGTAAACATTTTTACCCACCCGAACGTTTTAAAACAAAACGCTGAAAACGTTCCAACCAACAACTTCAAAACAAAATGCTACAAATAATTAAAAGAGTAAAACCTCAAACTGTCAACTTAAAACTGCACTACCCCTGATGACGACCAAAAGTATGGTCGAAAACGCTTAGGCAGAAGATATAGGACAATTCCTTTACCATCTAGACCCCGACAAAGAAAAATATCTTGGAGATTTGAAAAAAACAAAATAAGAAATAGCAAACAGTATTTTATCGTCTTTAACAAAACTTGCTTGAATAATAACTTACTGCCTAAATATACACTCTTCAGTATATATATATATATATATATATATATATATATATATATATATATATATATATAGATAGATATAAGGAGTGTACAAAGTGTATGGACACTGATGTTGTATTTATCACAATTGAAATGAACAATGAATGAAACATTTATTTTCTTCTAAGTAATCTCTTGGCATTCAGAAGACTTATTCCTGTGAGTTATCCATTAGTCGAAGCGTCACTGAAACACCACTTTTGCTATCTATTCGTCGTATGTCTTTAATCTTGCTGCTAATTTTTTATCCTTAAGATGAATTTTCAGATGAAGAAGAAAAAGTCACACAGGGCTGGGGTGGGAAATCTGTTGAGTATGGAGGATACTGCATTTATGTAATCCTCTGTTTCTCCTAAAATGTTGTTCATGGAAATGAATCGACACTGAATACATTTTTTTAAATTGTCAATGACGTAAGTTTCATGTCTGAGACACTCTTAACTAAACACTTGCAACAATTATCAAGTTCTGCCGATAGCACAGATCCCATAGATTCTCTCTCATCATCGGTGCCCATAATCCATCGCTAATAGAAATCTTCTTGATGGCATACAGTGTTCGAACACACCTGATGAATGTGAAATTTTATTGGCTACCCAACACTAATGTGTTCATGTGTAGAAATCCATAAGAGAATGTCGCTTATGAGTTCATTCTTATTTTTCCAACGTTGCCCTACATATCTTGTTCGATTTACTTGGTTGACTTGTGAGAGGAGAGGTAAGTGGCTGTACCACCACTATTTCGGAGAGTGCTGCTTTCTGGATTAGTTCAAGAGTTTGCAGCATTCTGCAAATGAAGAGAAAAAGTATATTTAATTTCAGCAACTTTCTCGTATGGAAATTATCACTGTGGAAGAAAATAAGAGGCAGTTTTGATTAACAAACTTTAAAATGACATAACTCGATTCTGACATAAATTTGTTAGTCAAATTATTTCATCAAAGTAAAAATGTGTTAAAAACTGGATGGAAAATATTTGACTGAGTCAAAAGTTTTACAATATTTTATACGGGGAGGCGCAATTTGGTGGCTTCGGACGCTTTTACCGTCGACATCGTGAAATTGACCAACCACATTGAACTGTGAGATGCCGAGCTTGTTTGATATTCTGCGAGTTCTACCCAACCGATTTATCTGCAGTGTTTGGAGCACGACCTCAGAAACAACAGTTTTAGGCCTACCTGATTGTTGAGATACTTGTAACCTTAGCAGAGTTTCTTGAACCATCTGGTTCCTTTTCTAAGATCACCTGTATCTTCATATTTTGCACAACATTTTTTTTTTATTGCTTTTGCGGCATGATGGCCTAGTTTGAATTTGTCTAGAATAAATTTCCGTATAAAATTATGTAGTATATTAATTTGCTTAGGTTTCAAATCACAGAGTAAAGCAATGCAGAACATGTCAGAGTAGCATCTACCAAGATACTACCAACCACAGCAGATACTTTCACGGGTTCGGTCACATTATAAAATAGCATACACCCAAATATTGCAAAACTTTTGACTCACACTAGTATCATTCTGGAAGAAAATAAATGTCCGTTTGGACGAAGAAACTTTAAAATTACAACTCAGCTGAAATACATCTTTATAAGTCAAATTATTCCATCTCAATGAAAAGAATTGAGTTTAAAAATTGATGGAAGCTATTTTTGACACCAGTCTGCAATGTTATATACCTGTAGATTCATATATGCATGTAAGCCCCGGTAATGTGGTTTTCTTCGGTTTCTATGTTCAGTGGCATATCAACCTTCCTGCAGGAAATGTGGTAATCAATAGTAGACATATAAGTAGAGTTGTCAAACTGCATCAGTTTTTGCCGGGTGGTTTGTAAAGAATGATTATACCCTGCAGCAGGCAATACCCCTTTCTGTTCCCCTCTCCTCGCTGCAAGAATACTTACCTCTGTACCTACTGATTATTCATGGTTGAGATCATGCTGGAAATAAAGTTCGACTTTAGGGCCTGATACCTGACGCATACCAAAACAACGCTGTTGAGAGAATAATTCTTATTTTAAACGTCACGTTTGCATGTGAACCCACCTTAAAAAGGTCTTTTGTAATATCCCTTCCTTATTGGAAGCTGAGTAAATCCATATTGCTCCATACTAAGGTAAACTGGTTTTTAGATAAGTGTATCCTGCATTTAAACAAAGGTCTTTAGATTTTGCTATAAGTCCACAATATCGATGTCTGAACCTTATAAAAAGCCTTCATTCTTTTACCTATAAAAGTACTATAATAAAGGCTTTTTTTCTCTTTAAATATATCGTAATCTGAAATCTTTTTAAAGTACTGTTCAAAACTAAGCACTGATAAAAATTTGAATGTTGATTTGATCCAGTTAGAAGATTGGTCCGTTTCAGTTTCCCTACCTATTTGCTCGTAATTTCTTGTCCTGGGTTAAGGTAAATTTTGTAAATATTTATAGGAATATGATTGATTGATTGATTGATGTTAATGGCATGTCAAATTGTTTAGGGTCATTTTAGGCCTAGAGTTAGGAAAATTACGTTCATTATTACTTCTTTTGACGTGACCGATAAAATGAAACGCAGTTTCTTCCAAGCAGCGATCGTGTCGATACTGCTATATGGATGCACAACATGGACGCCAACAAAGCGGTCGGAGAAAAGGCTTGACGGCAACTGCGCAAGATTGCTGCGAGCAATATTGAACAGGTCCTGGAGGCAGCACCCAACAAAGCAGCAGCTGTACGGCCACTAACCACCCATCACGAAAACTATCCAAAGTAGACGAACCAGACATGCAGAACACTGCTGGAGAAGGAGGGACGAGCTCATAAGTGATGAACTCCAATGGACCCCTTCACATGGCCGAGCAAAAGCAGGGCGACCAGCTTGAACCTACATACAGTGAGGATGCGGGTTGTAGCCCCGAGGACCTGCAGAAAGCGATAAACGGTAGTGAGAGGTGGCGAGAAAGGGTCAGGGATATCCATGCTGATGGCACAATAAGATGATGATGATGATGATGATGATATCTTAAGAGATTTTTGTGTACATAGTCCTATAGAATAGGAATCATTTTGAAGAAGATCTGTTTGATCCACGCACTAGACCTTAACAGGTACCACAACTTTAGTTCAGAGCGGACCTGGTGGGGTACTTTGCACTTCCCGGTATTTCTAGAACTGGTGCTTCACCATTAGACGCAATTTAGTGTCATACCTAGAACACCCCCTTTTTAGAGGGGGTCTTACTTCTCTGTAGTCGTACTGTCATCCTATTCTAACTCCTGCCCACTGGGCGTTATAAGTTTTGTAAGCAGTGGGCATTCGACATTTTATTTAAGTTCTTGAGAAATGAATATGCACATGACTGGTCATCAATTTTTCTGGATAATAACTTTTTGAATGAGATCAACTCTAGAAGATAAAAAAAGTCTAAAGACGCAGAAAAAGATATTCATAGAAGACTGTGCCAAGATTGACAGAAAACAAACCAATATGGCGGACGGACTCTTTCATATGTCTCTCGTGTCACAAATAATGAAAGAGTGTGACTGACTGATGGACACCTTATCGACAAATTAAGATCATTTCGATATCGCTCCTGCGAAGTGTTTTCATAGCAGATATCTGGGACGGGTGGGGGTTTTGCTGTTTTAGAAAGGGAAACTGCTTTTTAGTACACTTCAGAAAAAGTCGTTTTCCCTTTCAAATACGTAAACTGTGTTGTTCGAAAGACATGAAAATTATTGACTGAAATGTGGAAAAACGTTGAGAAATGATCAGTGGTTGTTACTCATCTGTGATCTTGGCACATTTAGAGAACATATTATTAACCCTTTTGCCAACAGAGCTGCATTTTTGTCACCATCGGTACACAGGCAGAGCGACATTTAAACATTTTTCGCGATAGGTCAATGTAAGGCATTTTCCTATTTGTTGCTCATAAACAAAACCACCTGGGGCAAAGATTGCAGTGGAGGATTGTGCAAACCTTGTTTTGCAAAATATCATAATCAAAAGTTAGTGATATCCAATTGTAAAAATTGGATCAATATCAATTTAATTTTGAGTATATTTAAATAATTGATTAATTTAAAAACGAGACTAATTGCATTTCACATAGCACTAATACCCTTGGGAAAGGTATGAATCCAATTATTCTCCCTTATTATTTATGGATAAATAGTAGGGCAGACTAGGTCCTTTAGCCTAGGTGAGGCAACTAGTCTAGGAGAAGGAAAACTCTGAATTCAATCTTGTTAAACTCTGCTTAGAAATTGACCTTGTGTCATATACTGCCCGAGCGGAGGGGTTGGTAGATATGTATAAATAAACATATATTACATTTTCTGTTAAATAAAACATTGAATATCTTTTAAAATACCAGTTGATTTTTCATTATCTTTTACAGACGAAATCATTAAAACCATTTCATTCGATTTAAGCTGATAATTCTTATTAAGTCATTTTTCAAATTATGTTTTCTGTCGTCAATTACTTTTAAAATCAAAGATTCTATTTTCATATCTGATTTCAACTTTAAATTATGTAATTTGTTTATGAATTAATCAAATACGTATCAGACAAATTGAAAAATTGTTGAATCCAGAAAATATGTTAAAATGCAAGACTGGCTAATTTTTCCGAAAAAATAATTATTCCTCTTTCTATAATTTCAGAACTTATGAAATGTCCATGTGTCTACCTAGTATAATAAAATGGAGGGTTTAAAGATCTTCATAACCTCAACATACGATTTTTTCTTTTCTTATTAAATCAAAAAGTTTTTATGGTAAGTGCCAGAAGGATTTTCGTGATTAATATTTTCCAAGAACTTGGTAATTTGTCCCTCGCCTCAGACAATATTTCTCCCCAGAGAAGTGTATAATGTACATTTTCATGACTCTTATTTTAAGATCAAAAGCTGAAAAGTAGAAATAATCCAATTTTAAATAAATCTTTTAAAATAATTTTAATAAGAACGTTGGTTAAAGCTACTTTAGCTTGTTGCAAATACATATTGTGGGAAACAGAGATTATATGAATTTAACTCACAAGACAGAACATGAAGAATATTATTTTGTTTCATAAGATGAAAAGAGGTATATTTATTGGTGCAGTCAGTCTACTTGGGAAGACAAATGAAATAACTAAATGGAAAATCACAGAAAATATTTCAGACTGAACTGTTAAGTAAACAGAAATTATATCTGTTCCTCCTTTAAATTTGATAAAACATTGAATTTTGCTTTTCATTCCTTTGTTTTAACAATGTTTATCGTAGAAGTCGTATTTCAATTTACCCATGGAATACAAAAGTGCTAACGGAAAATTTGTCCCCTACTTTTTATACTATTTCGCATATACCACTCTCTATCATAAGCATAAGCCCTATAGACGGGCTTTGAAATACCCTGATTGTATCCCATACAAGTGTTTTAAAATCCCCTGATTGTATCCCTTACAAAGGTTTTTAAATACCCTGATTTCATCCCTTACAAAGGGTTAGAACCCCACCATGAAAACGAAATGTCATGGGTATAACGTTAAACAACATGTGATAGTGAGGCACCAGTTTTGTAGATCTAGGGAATGTGACGTACCTTTTCATTACTCCCAGGTCCACTTTGACCAGGAGTGGTAATACCTGTTTGGGTTCCATCTGCTGGTCAAATAGATCTATTTAAAAATTGTTCGTATTATTCGTAAGAAACAACTTTACAAAAATGTAAATATGAACGTACGATGAACGCAATTCCTTAACCACAAGCCTTGACAGACTGACCTGCTATTAAAATCAATCAATCATATTTGTATCGCTTTTAATGAAAAAAATAGAAACCAATAAGCTCTACTGTAGATTGGCATTATAACTGGTGGAAATCACGCCCCACTCGCTCTCTCTCTCTTTTGGAATTCTGCGCCTCTCCTCTAGGACGTAATGCCCTCTTTAAATCTTTTAGTTTGAGACCCTCATTAAAAGGAAGCTTTTAATGTTTTTAATGTTTAATGGCACATAAAAATTACCAATAGTAGTACTCCTGGCGGCAACACCCCACAAGACACCAACTGTACGGACACCTGCCTCCTATCACGAAAACTATTCAAGTTAGACGAACAAGACATGCAGGACACTGCTGGAGAAGTAGGGACGAACTCATAAGTGATGTACTCTTATGGACCCCCACATATGGCCGAGCAAAAGCAGGACGACCAGCACGAACATACATTTAGCAACTATGTGAGGATACAGGATGTAGTCCAGAAGACCAGCCAGAGGCGATGAACGATAGGGAAAAGTGGCGAGAGAGGGTCAGGGATATCCGTGCTACCAGCACGACATGATGATGATGATACCTTTCCCAAATGTATTTGTAGAAAAGTCAAATTAATTGCGCGATTGGAGTTCGAACTTGCTAACAACGATGTCGAAGTCCGACACATTAGCCACGACAACACGGGGACTCAACTAATTAGCTATTGTTTTTGTTTTTTTTTTTATTGGAAAATAGTATGAGAACTATAAAGCACTCTTATATTTTGCAAAACAATTTTCACAATCTTACATTACAGTCTTTGCTCCAAGTGGTTATCGGAATCCTTTTGTTAACAAGTAGCTAATAGTAAAATGCTTTATATTGTAAAAATGTCGCTCTGTGTACCGTAGAAGATAAATATGTTGCTCTGCCTGCAAAATAGTTAATATAATGTTCTCTAAACGTGCCAAAACCACAGATAAATAAAAACTACTGAATATTCCTCAGCCTTTTTCCACATTTCAGGTAAAAATTTTCATAATTTCGAACAAACTACATAAAAAAAAATATACCGTAAATTTCGGCGTACAAGTTGACCGACCATATAAGTCGGCCTCAAGATTTTTTAACTCAGAATTCTCACTTAGAGTTATACTTGCCGTATAGGTCGACTCCTAAATATAGAGTTGGCTACTGTGACGTTCTGGTTTGTGTTAGTGAATAATCTGTTAAAATAGACGTGTGACATACCGGTAAAAGAATAATTAATTTATGTTAAAACTTTCTTATCTTATATTAATCTCAGTGCAAATTTGTTAAATGTGCTCACTAAACATTAGTTTAAGTTGAAATAGTTTAATAGAAATCTGCCTGAGTTACGGTAAGGGGTTACGGTTATCGACTGTTCGTAGTATTGTTCCATTGATTAGTCGCCCTATTTTAAAGGTTCGGATTTTAGCCCTTTCGTTTAAGTTTTATCAAGATTTTTCATGCTTAAAACGTCGACTTATAGGTTGTGATTTACGGTAAATAGGAACGTACATTGAATTCCCTAACATCTAGGTATAAAATAGAAGTAGATGGGTCAACATACCGTTAAAATTAATCAATTATTTAAAAATACTCAAAATTAAGCAAGCGTTAATCCAATTATAATGATTTGATATCATGTTGTTGACGTTAAAGTTGTTGTAATGCAACTATAGTCCATGAATATCAACACTTATTAACTTATTTTCCACTATTTAAATAATAATAAGAGGTTTAAATACCTTTGCATTATAGTTTTTAAATTCTAAGACACTTCAAAAATAAAAGAACATATTGCAACCTCTGGCAAAAATTATGGAATCAGTATATTTAGCTGACGTTCATATGTTTTGTTTTTTTTTCTATTTTTTTTTTTTACAGTAAATTAATGAATCTGACTGATAAGACGCTAAACATTCTTTATTTAATAACAGAAAATATTTCTTAAAGAAACTAGATTAAATTATCTGAATTAATGGTATATCATATCTAAAAAGAAATCATGCAAAGAAAAATACACCGGGTGTTTAAAAACATTTGATATCATTTGAAATGTACAGGGTGTTTCAGAAAAATTAATATCATTTCGTCATCTAATAATTTGGCCAGTTTTCATTCAAATGATCTCAGATTTTACTAGCATGTGTAGAGACAAGTCAACATTCTATTTTCAATATTTAAACACCTTTTCCCATTGAATGGCGTTTCTTTTGTACCCATTGGTTCAGTCGAGGAAACTTATTGGCCATAAGAACAAGAATTAACCTCTGCGGATTTTAGAAGAATAAACTTAGTACTTTGTAAAAAGTGAAAATGAACGAAAATAAATTCAGAAGGAATAAGAGAATCATAAAATAAGTTTCCGGACTTTTTTCGTATGGGCACTTTTATTGATAGTACACACATGGAACTCTAGTCCCCTTGGAAGTAATCTCCTCCGGCTGCAATGCACTTGTACCGTTCCAACAACTTCTCGAAGGCCCCATGGAAGTCCTCTTCTGTGAGCGTGTCAATGGCCTTCGTCACAGCCTCTTTCATCTTCTCAGTTGTCTCATAACGACAGCCTCTGAGCTAAGGAAATAACCAAAAGTCACAGGGAGCAAGGTCTCGACTATAGGGAGGGTGAAGAACTGTCTATTACAAAATAAAAGACACAAGTGAATACTTTTGATGTAACAACACAATACAACTTCATATAAAACTAGAAAAACTATTTCAAATTTTGATTTTAATATCTGTGTTGGTAAAGCACATTTAAAGAGAAGAAGTGAGCGACAAATCTTAAATCTTGGTGAGGTTTAGATATTTTTGAATGACCCTCGAGTGTTCGTGTGTGAGTGTGCGCGTGTGTATTTATAATTTAGTTTGGTAAAATGAAGAGTTATTACTATCGGGGATAAGGCTATATAGATCATAGGATAGCATAGACATGTAGTCAACGGAGCTTGATAACGGTCAGTTTTTCCCCTATGTGATCATCAGCCCAAGAGCTTCCCACGTGGTGGTTATACATTTTTGTGCTTTTTATATAAACAGATACTTGCCCTTTGTGGGGACATCTTCGTCTGATGATAACTTTTGCAGCACACTGAAAGTCGAACGTCATTAATTCTATGTATACACTATCCTCACACACACACACACACACACACACACACACACACACACACACACACACACACACACACATATATATATATGAATAAATGTGATAAAATAAAGTGGAAATTTTATTTGTACCTATTTATTTCAAATATACCTATTTATTTCTTATATATATATATATATATGCATATTTATTTATTCATTTATTTCAAATGTATGTATTTATTTCTTATATATATATATATATATATATATATATATATTTCAAATGTACCTCTTTATTTCCTATTTTTATTTATTTCAAATATACATATTTATTTCCTATTTATTTATATATTTATTTATTTCAAATGTACATATTTATTTCATATATATATATATATATATATATGTGTGTGTGTGTGTGTTTGTGTGTGTTCACTAGAATAAATATGATAAAACAAACAGTAAAAATTATTTGTACCTATTTATTTCAAAATTGTTCTAAATTAATTTTGCCTCTCGGTCGTCACCACGAGGAAAGTTTTTGTGAAGAGATGATTTTTCCTTTTTAAATTTTCAGTAGTTTAAAAAAAATGATATGCAACAAAAAAGAAAAAAAGCGAAAAAAATAAAATGATAACGTAGCGTATTAATTCCTTGATTGGAATATTTTTTTTGTTATCCAAGCATTTTGAACTGACCATTTTATATTGTCTGGTTTTGTCAACATTTAGCAGTGAGCTCTACAATTGGAAACAATTTGTTTGGCGTGGGTGGTTTAAATATCAAATAAACAGTTACAGTTTTTTTTAGATATTTAACTTGGCATCTATTTTTGTGTCAACCCCAGTCAATCTCCCATATTTCAAATCGATATTTTCAGGATGGTTTTGTTTGACGTTAAATCCATTTGGAATCAGTGTTCGAAAATCTTTTCATTCATCTACCATTGTGTATTTTTATCATTGTATTATTGTCGTAATATTGTGCATTTCATTTAAAGAAAATATATTTCTGTGATGTTGAAATTTGCATGGCTGTTGATGTTGTGGACTTTTGAGTGGAAAGTATTAGTCTGTAATTATATAGGGATTTGATCTTATGTCTGTAGTTGTTTGATCAAAAATAAAATGGCCATTTTGATTTCTACTGCTTTTGGCAACGTATAAAATTCAATAAATGAATTAAATTTTTCCTTCTGCAATTGGGCTTGTGTTAATTTTGTGAAAGGTAGTGAAAAAGTTATTTGCAGAATAGGATATATTTGATACAATATGGTTTGTAAAATTATTGGATTTACAGTGGGATTCCAATGGATTGCCTCATTATTTAGTATTTTATTGCTTACTATTATTTCTATGAGGTTATTTCGTCGACGATTGGCCAATATGTCTGGTTCTCGAAAAATAATTTGAAGTTGGTGTTTAATTTCAAAATGTCCCAACGGTTCTTAATAATCTTAGCTTATGGTTGGAGATTTTTATGCGCTGTTATTATGAGGGAGGTGCAGTTCATCTTCTCTTTTGTTTTTATTTTTAGTGTATCTTGCCCAAGGGTGGAAATGGTTTTGGTTATTTAGTTTTCCTTAACGTATAGAAAGATTCCCGTGTGGAAAACTAGTTTTATTTTATCTTTTCAGTTCATTATTAAATGTGCAGATCCATCTTTGTTTTACTGCTTTGCGTAAATAGGGCTTTCTTTGAGGTGGTTGGCGTAATAAGATTTGTAGTTTTGTGTATTTTAGTGGGTTTTGTGTGTCGTGTTGCTTATACTTGACTGTTCTTATTAATATATAGAAGAGTATCTTAAAATGCGATTGGATTAATTTTTCATAGTGAAATTAGCATCATATTCAAATTAGTTAACAAATTGTTGATTTAGTTTGGCTTCTTTGTTTAATGGCATATCAACCTTTGTAGGTTATTTAATGCCAAAGCCATTCTCCTGGAAGAACAGTAGTGGTACTATTTAACCCATAACTGGGAGGATGAGGGTGTTCATACCTTTCTCAAGGGTATTTGCCCGAAAGTGAACGTAATAGCGCGACTGGAATACGAACTCGCTTACTACGATTCCTCAGTCCATCGCTTTAACCATTACACCACGAGGACATCCCCAGAACAGTAGTGCTACCATTTAACCCATAACTGGGAGGATGAGGGTGTTCATACCTTTCCCAAGGGTATTTGCCCGAAAGTGAACGTAATTGTGACGGCAAATTCTTTAAAATCCCAAAACGGGACTTTATTTTCGCACGTGTGAAGACGAGGCAGGTTGGCACTTGATCCCTTGTAGAATAAGTCCTCGTTCAGAGTTTTTTCCTCGGGCACATAAGAACTGGCATATTATGTGGGGGGATAATTTAGGGATAGACTGACCGCCGCTGGCAAGGGGTTCCAAATTTCACACTATACACACACCCACCAAGGCCACTAGTCTTCCTCCCCTAGACAATGGAAGATATGGACCTCTGAGACGTAATAATATTAATTATAGTAGTCGGCAATTCCGGTTTCCCGTGTGATATTTTAAAGGAATTAATCGGATAATTTTAAGCAAGATAACATAAGGCGAATAGAAGCTGGAAAAGAAATATGACATAACAAACTCGTAGAAGACACTGCAAATAACAACTTCGACCACGTGGGAACATTAAAATATATCAATCTTTTACTACACGTAGATATACACCTTCAACGTGTCAAATATATAATAAATGAACAGTCCATGAACATAAATGTCTTTCTTCTTTTCTTGTCTTTCGTTTTTCTTCAAATTGAGAGAGAAAGAGAGAGAGAGAGGGGGGTATATAAAATTGGGTATAAGGAGAAATGGTCTCAAAGTTTACTTATCTTTTTTCTTTGATGGAGTTCCTGTGGAGAATATTTCCTCTTTTACAGGCTAATAGACTTTATGCTATTTTTAATACTAGCTTGAAGAACTTGGCTCCTTCGTGTCCGAGATATTTTTTTGTCTTCTTCTACCCGGAGTACAGGCTTTGGTTCCGACTGCCACGAACCCTGTCCAACAACTAACTTTTCTTATTATCTATTTCCGCTGACGGGAAGGAGTCCCCACTTCCGTTTTAGGGTCCCAGCTTCTACCTTCTTCCTTCCCGTATCAGGCGACCCGAGGGAGGTCACCGAGTACAAACATCTGTTCTTAACCATCATTCTCTGATGGCTTGCTACTGTTAATTCAAACAAGAGGATAGTAGTAATCATATTTCTATCTTCTCAATGGGACACCACGTGACAGTAATACCGCGACTGAAATACGAACTCGCTTACTACGATTCCTCAGTCCATCGCTTTAACTATTACGCCACGAGGACACCCCCATAAATTGTTGAGTTTTATTTCTCCTCTTGTGTATATGAAGAATATGAAATCAGCATTTTTAGCATTAAAGAAGCAATAATTTTTCATTTCAGTGGACGTGTTTTTAAACTTTTCCATGCAAAAGGTGGCATATGAAAGGGTTCGTAGCAATGACTTTGAGACTCATTTTTATTGATAAAATATATCGACCGTGGAAGTTGAAAGAGTTTAATGCTAATGTCTTTCAAGAATGTAATTTCTTCTGTGGAGGTGTCTTCTTTTGTTCTGTTGATGAGGAGTTTTCCCCAAAGCTGAAAGTTTCTAGGATATTAGAATACATAGGTTTGATAGATTCGGTTTCTTTGCTTTTTAATGCCTTATAAAATTTTGTGGCTCATTTAATGCCAAAGACATTTTTATAGTAGAACAGTAGGGTTACTATTCAAGTCATAGCTGGGGGACCAGGGGGTGTCGTATCTTTCCCCAAGAGTAATTGTCAAGAAGTAAACGTAATAACACGACTATACATCGGACTTGGTTACTAAGATGTCGCAGTTCATCACACTATCAACTACACCACGGTGGCACCCCTGGCTCTCTCTCTCTCCCCCTCCCTCTCTCTATCTATGTATCTTGTTTTATAGTGTCTCCTCCAGAGTTGGGAACGACATCCATTATAACCATATTTACCCAACCCCTCCGCTCGAGCAGGATATGACACAATGTCAATTTTTAAGCGGAGTTTAACAGGTTTGAATTCAGAGTTTTCCTTCTCCGAGACTAGTTGCCTCACCAAGGCTGAAAAACCAGTCTGCCCTACTATTTACCTATAGATGGAGGGAGAGAATAATTGGATTCATACATTTCCCAAAGGTATTAGTGCTATGTGAAATGCTATCAGTCTCGTCCAGGGTTTGAACTCATGTCACTATGTCCATTTCCTACGACTATAACCATTACACCACGGGCACCTCCTTATGTAACCAGAATCACATCTTGTGATATCGTTCTGATATCTTTCATTTTGTTTACTGAGTCTGTCTTGTCACTTATATGAGATTTTTATTTCTTTAGCAAGTATCTTTCTATAGAAGTCTGTATATTTTGACAGTTTGGTTGTACGGTAGTTAATTGAAGAAATTATTGGTCTTTCAGGGTTGTTCTTTTCATGTATTTTGGGAAACGATAAGGTTTTGCGTTTATAGGTTTTAGTATTTCAGATATCGTTTGTCGATCAGATGTTTTTACAACCATATCATTTAATGGGGTTATGGTGATATCTTTGAAGATATAAATTGGAAGTTCACGGTTGAAGTCTTTATTATTTATTTGGTTGTTGGCTTTATCGATAGTCTTGATAAGTCTTGTTTCGTCCTTTTCAGCGTGTGTTCGGACCAAGTCTTCTCTGCCCCGACGCCACACGTGCGTAAAATAAACTCCCGTCCTGGGATAAATATTTATGCACCGTTACACTCACAAACTCATTTGGGATTTTGACATCCAAACGGATCACCTAATCTCGGCCAGACGACCAGACCTTATAATAATTTAAAAAAGAGAACTTGCAGAATTATGAACTTTGCTATCCTTGCTGACCACAGAGTAAAATTAAAAGAAAATAAATACCTCGCCTTTACTAGGGAATTGAAAAAATTGTGGAACATGAAAGTGACGGTGATACCACTTGTAAATGATGAATTTGGTACAGTCATCAATGGATTAGTAAAGGAACTGGAGGACTTTGAAATAAGAGAATGAGTGGAGACCAACCAAAATACTGCATTATTGAGATCGCCTAGAATACTGAGAGGAGTCCTGGAGACTTGAGGAGACTTGGTATTTCTCAACTCCAGTGAAAGATCATCAGAGTTTTAAGTTTTTTGCGTTAGGTTGGTATATGTATTTACTTGTGGCTTTTGATGTCCTTTTTTGCTATTTCAAATCGTTGGATGGTTGAATCTGTATTCTTGGGATTGAATGATTTGTGTTTGTTTCTTTCTTTGAGAGAATCCAGAATAATTGGTTCGTAAACGGATAGTCGAAAATGAACACTCAGGACTTCCCGTCATTCCAGTGAGTTTGAGTGCCGGCTCAAATTTATAACTCACCTATCTGGGTTATTTTTAAGTCTTCAAGTGTTTTAAAGTTACTTAAAAAAACTTTGAAAGCGTGCTAGTGTATACAAAGATACTTGCACACCCCACACATACCCACACGCATATATATATCCACAAAAACAATTACCGACGCCGACTACGCCGATGACATAGCGCTTCTGGCAAATGCACCCGCCCAGCTACATAGTCTAGAAAGAGCCGCTGCAGACATAGGCCTCCATGTCAATGCACTCAAGACGGAATATATGTGCTTTAATCAATCTCCACGCTAAACGGTAGCTCTCTGGATCTCGTAGACAACTTCCCTTGCCTAGGAAGCAGTGACTCATCAAACGAGACAGACATCAACACACGACTTGCAAAGGCATGGACAGCTAATGATAGACTTTCGGTCGTATGGAAGTTAGACCTGACCTATAAAATAAAACGCAGTTTCTTCCAAGCAGCGATCGTGTCGATACTGCTATATGGATGCACTACATGGACGCTAAATAAACGTATGGAGAAAAAACTTGACGGGTGATGGCGTGACATGATTATATATATATATATATATGTATATATATAAGACTCTTGTTGGTCCTGTGAGAGTAACTATTCTAAAATGAATAGGTTCTCAGATGATTGTGAATTTGATATTTAATATTAAGGTATTTCAAATTTTGCAGCTTTTCCAGGAGATTTATAATAGGGTAATCTTTGGTCTCTGTTTTTATAGGGAAGATTGTTTTAATTGGAGTGTGATATATTTTGATTCTAGAATTTGCGTCTGAAGACTCCTGGTCTTTGCAAATCTTTTGTTGTATATATAAAAGCATGCATATATATATATATATATATGTGTGTGTGTGTGTGTGTGTGTGTGTGTGTGTGTGCTTGTGTGTGTGTGCAATCATGCATTCTCTGTGTGTGTAATTCCACATATATGCACCTACTCCAATGTATACTCACAACCGTTTGTTGTTTTAAGGTACAAACTTGTACATATATATATTATATATATCATATAAATCTTGTCATATATATATATATATTTATATATATATATATATATATAAATGTTTTATGCATATCACATACACACACACACACACACTGACATATATATATATATATATATATATATTATATACAGGGTGTAATTGGTAAAGTGCTGCTTAAATTACGAAAAAATGAGAATAGCACTGTTATTATCTTTGCCTTCAATTCATATTTAGTGTTGCCCGGTGCCTTGTTGGTCTCTCGGTCTATTGTGCTCCACACATAATGATCAAGGGGGTTGCAATCTGGGGAGTCAGGTGACCAGATGTAAGGGGTGATATGCTCGCAGAATTTTTCTGCAAACACTGGGTTCTCCTTCTTGTGTAGCATGGCGCAGAGTCCTATTACCAGACCTAGGGTCTTCCTGACGCCAACCTCTCGCTCCATGAGTTGCCCAGTCGGCTGGGGCTGTAGAATACACCGAATGCTTCTCAGCAGAAGAGTAAGCCCCGCCCAACATCCAATAATGCTGGAGCTTAGGTGAATGCGGAGTACCCCTTCATTGCCATCGCTCCCAGGTCCGCTCTGGCCCAGAAATGTTGGACCTGATAGAGTCTATCTATGGGTCAAATAGAACTAAACAGCGAACTTATGCTAAACTGAATAGAAATGGAACTGTTTTTGTATGCTAAACGGAATTGTTTGAAATATAACTATATGTAAAAAAAAAATGGATTCGGCATTAAATAACCTATAATGGTTGATATGCCATAAAACCAAACCACCACCACCACAACCACCACCACCATTGATACAAGAGAGTACTATGGCCTCAAGGCTCTTATTGTAGGCCTCTGTGTTATTTATGAAGTCAGGTGGGAAGAGTAATATAGGCATAACGTCACCATCGCCAGTGACCACTCTAAACACTATGATATGGACTGGGGGTTTGCTCTCATCCTATTAAGTACATCATTTAGAGACTGAGAAAACCAACTGTTGTTCTGTAAATTCACTATCTGATCCTGGTTGAATTTTTCTTATCTAAGAAAACCCAAAACATGTTTGGTTAGAAAGAATGCTTGAGTTGGTTTAAAAGTTTTGCAGCATAATCTTTCCTTTTGTCCTGCATTGCCTCTTATAAAAATTATCCTTTTCTCATGTTGTATGAGAAATACACAATGTATTCATGCAGTACATCGCCTAGTGGGTAGAGTGTTCGTCAATGGTCTGGGAGACATGGGTTCAATCCCAGGTCATGTCATACCAAAGACATCAAAAACTGTACTTGATACCTCCTCGCTTAACACTCAGCAATATAAGGTATGTATCAAGGATAAAGTGGAGCAATTCAGAGAAAGGAGTAGCGCCCTCCCCTACACCTCGGTGTAGTAGCTATTGAAAAGGGAGCCTTCTGGTTGCCTTCGACTACGGTCGCCAAATTTACTTTTTTACTTTACATGACTGACAAAAAAAGACACTTTCATGTTCTTGGCTATGGATCTAGCCAAGTTGTTGGGATCGTTGATCATCATGACCTGGACCTCAGCAATAAATTCCTGAGTTCTTTTCTTCTTAGTCCCATCAGAGTGAAGTTTCTTAGCTACTGTGCCTTTGTAATCACCATTGCTTACATCCAACATTTTTCGAATCCTTTACACTGTCCTCATCGTGACAGCCAAACTTGGTGAAATCGTGCGTGAATCCAACGTAGTTCAGCCTGCTGTTTTCAAATCTTTGGAGTAGTGGACTGTATCATGGTGCTGCTTTCTTCACAGACAATATCCAAGTGACTTGCTGCACAGTAGACAAATCATGAAAATATTTTTGGAGTAGTGAACTGTGTCATGGTGCTGCTTTCTTCACAGACAATATCCAAGTGACTTGCTGCACAGTAGACAAATCATGAAAAAACAATTTTTGAGTAGTGAACTGTGTCATGGTGTTGCTTTCTTCACAGACAATATCCAAGTGACTTCCTGCACAGTAGAAAAATCATGAAAAAGATTTTTTTGAGTAGTGAACTGTGTCATGGTGCTGCTTTCTTCACAGACAATATCCAAGTGACTTGCTGCACAGTAGACAAATCATGAAAATTTTTTTTGGAGTAGTTAACTGTGTCATGGTGTTGCTTTCTTCATAGACAATATCCAAGTGACTTGCTGCACAGTAGACAAATCATGAAAGAAGATTTTTGGAGTAGTGAACTGTGTCATGGTGCTGCTTTCTTCACAGACAATATCCAAGTGACTTGCTGCACAGGAGACAAATCATGAAAAAAACAAAAACAAAAACAAAAAAAAAGGTCTGGCACAAAATTTGATTTCGCGACTATGTACTCAAAGCACCGTGTATATATCATAATTATTATTATAATCGCGCTTTCTTTCTCTCTCTCTCTCTCTCTCTATATATATATATATATATATATATATAAACCATTTAGTTAGTTTCTTTGTTTGATTACATATCAATCGTCGTGGGTTATTTAAAGGCATAGCCGTCCTTGAAAAAGGAGAAGTTATGACGTCATTTAAGCCACAGCTAGTTGATTAAGAAGGTCTATACCTTTCCCGAGCTTATTAATCTAGAAATGTACGTAATAGCGCGATTGGGGTTTGAACTCGCTTACTTCGAACCAACAGCCTAGTACTTTGGCCTTTACATTACGTGGACTTTCCTGGAATACATTTTCCATTAAAGGAATCAATATTAGTTCTAGCAATATTAGTTCTAGCAATATATTTCCCTGGCTGCATATCTAGTAATAGCAAAAGAATTTCATACACGGAAAATCGCTGGCATTTATGGCGTTCAAATTAAATATTTATCTGTAAGTAATTTGTGTGTGCAGCTGAAAAATGATACAATAATGACGGAACAAAAACAGAAATCTACTTGATTTTTCCGGAATAGAAATTTAAAATGAAACAAAACTTTAATTTCATTCAAACACTCAAACTTTAACTCAAACACGTCAAGAAAACAAAATTAAATTTCAACTCAAAATTGGGCAAAATAAATCTGTCCATCTTCTGGAAAAGTTTTCTCAATATTTATTAAGTTATCATTTATCGTTAACACAAAACAACATATCAAAGTTGACTTCACACACACACACACATACGCACACACACACACACACACACACACACACACACTATATATATATATATATATATATATCTTTAAGAAAAACAAAAACCGGTCACATTAGGATTATAAATTTATTTCCATCCTGTTATGGGTATTGATATGAATCAATAACGCCCAAAATAACAGGACTTCTTCAGATCTAATGGATAAAATAATTACAATCAGAATAGACACAGGAGGATAGGGAGGGAGGGAGGGAGGTAGTAGAAGAGGGGTGAAGAGTTTCCTCCCCATTTACCCACTTCCGGTTTTTCTTTTTTATTACCTGTTAGAATCACAATAATGTAACTGGACTTATAATCAAAACTCACTTTCTACAGTAAATTAAACTTTTAGATTCTAAATACATTTCAACGTAAATCTCCAGATTTAATAATGATTTAGGGAATTACAACATTTCCTTATAAAATTACGTATATATATATATATATATATATGAATTCAAACCTATAAAATTCCGCCAAAATTTGACCTTGGGTCATATCTCGCTCGTACAAAGGATTTGGTATATCATCTTCATGTTCATGTCGTGCATCTTGTAAAGATTTATCTGAGTCTCTCTAGTCCCTCATCTCTATCGTCCATCGCTTTCGGCAGGTCTTCTAAGATACATCCTGTGTTTGTCCCGAGCTGCTGGGGATAAGTTCTTGTTGGTCGTCCAACACTTGCTCGTCCGTGTGAAGGGGTCCAAAGGAGAATGTCGCATATAAATTCGTTCCCTCTTCTCCAGCAGTGTACAGCATGTCTTCTTCGTCTTATTTGGATGGTTTTAGAGATAGGAGGTAAGTGGCCGTGTAGCAGCTGCTTTGTGGCATGTTGCTTCAAGGATTTGTTCAATACAGTTCGCAGCATTCTTCTGCAATTGCGGTCAAGCTTTTTTTCTATACGCTTTGTCAGCGTCCATGTGGTGCATCCATATAGCAGAGTGAACACGACTGCTACCTGGAAAAATTGCATTTTATTTCATCGGTCAGGTCTGACCTCCATATGACCGATAGCGTAGTGATAACTGTTCATGAATTCATTCGTCACGAATTGATGTCGTTTTTGGCAGATGAGATACTGCTACCGAGGTATGTGAAATTGTCGAGTAGTTTCAGAGACCCACTTTTGTAGGTCTCTGTGTAGAGATGTCTCCTTTTTGATTATGATAAAAAGACGTGTATTTCGTTTTTTTGTCTACATTGTCATGGAGATCAATGCCACCTGCTGCATTCTCTTGACTATGCAGCAGGGATTCGGCCTGGGTAGGTGTATTATGGGTATTGATATGAATCAATAACACCAAAAATTATAAGATCTCTTCAGATCTAATGGATAAAATAATTACAGTCAGAATAGACACAGGAGGGAAGGGTGGGAGGCTGTATATATATATATATATATATATATATATATATATATATGTGTGTGTGTGTGTGTGTGTGTAGCGAGAGAAGTAACTCACCTTCTGGATCTAAGCTATGTCTTCCTTGTCGAGTTGTAAAAAATATGTCCACTATTGTTGAGAAACTCAGAGGGGTGACATTAGGACAGAGATAATGTGAGATTAGAAGTCAACTCTAATAAGGCTTTCGTTGTCTCTAATCCTTTTACTGTTGTTGACTTCTAATCTCACACTTTTCATGCTAACCTTTCTTCACTTATAAATGTTAAGCGGAAAAGCTTTTAGGTTTTCAAATAAATTGATATTTCTCCATTTTTGATCAACTTAGTAATTAGATTTTGTTCCTTCAGAAATATATATATATATATATATATGTGTGTGTGTGTGTCTGTGTGCAAAGAGATCATTTAAAAACTTTTCTTTTAAATCAAGTGCTCAAATGCTCACCTGAAGAGCAGGAGAAAATCTGAAAGAAATCAATATCTCATCAACCCTCGTTGGTTTCACGATCAAAATTAAGCAACGTGGTTATACAAAAGAAGTAAAAATGCAATCTTGAGTTTTGGCTTTGATGATACAATTTAAGTAAACAATCATATTTTGTCTACTTAAGAGGGGGGGGGAGAATTGTCTCAAGCATTTCTATTCAATATGAATAATCTTTAAACAAATCTATTTGACCCATAGATGAGACCCTAACAGGAATTACCTCTCCAGTTCAGAGTAGACCTGGGAGTAATGACAATGAAGGGATACTCTCTCCCTCTTCCTAGAACTGCAGCCTCACAATTAGATGCAGACTATGTTATACCCAAAACAACCCCCTTTTTTGGTGGGGGGGGTCAATCTTTTGCAAGGGATACACCCTTATGGTGACGCCGAAGACGAGGTTTTGATGAAGATTCAGTGAATTTTTGATGATATTAATGGAAGACGGCGATATTGTCAGAACAGAGAGAGAGAGAGAGAGAGAACAAAACAGAGTAGACTTACAAATAAATAGGTACTCAACACTACCAAGAAATCCAGAAGTGGAACCTCACCACTTGATGCAGTTTATTATCATATACAGTACACAGATTATATAGCGACCGGAGATAATACAATATCCACGTTATATGATAATAACTACATCCTCAAAAGCAGTCAGGATCTAAATGAAATGTGCTATGGAAAAATTCCTATTTTTGCTCGGTTGGATTCAAAGGGAATTATTTGAGCTATCATAGATTATGAATCAACTGTTACAACGCTACACTGAGCAATTGGCTTGTTTGAATGCCATATTTAGATAGAAAATATGTTTTTTTTTTGTCTTAGTAAAGAATTCGACTGGTGATTCTTCTGTAGGTCAAGGGCCTTCCTTTGTTGTTGCAAATGCGATGAAGCAAATATTCACACACTCTCACCCATTTTCTGCTCGGCAGTTCCAACAATATCACGATATCGAAAAAAAAAAAAAATCCCCAAGAATTTATCGAATCAAAACTGCAATCTTTTTTCATGATGGAATGCACAATATATCTAAAAGGGGGTGAAAGGATACAAAAAGCAACGAAGATATTCTGATGATTGGATAATGATGTTAGAATTCACATGAATAATTGATTTTGTCAAAAAATACGAGATGCTTTTGGAAGAACTATATATATATATATATATATATATATATATATATATATATATATATATATATATACTTTTTCGTTCTTTATCTTCTTTTTATAGAATACTCAATGAAAGAGATATTTTTTAGTGTGGTGCATTGTGTTCTATATATATATATATATATATATATATATAAATATTAGTTAGATTACATAATTTTAACTTATATTATTTTATTAGATATATCATATTATCAATTATGTACTGACACTGGATGCCATCTGGAATACTTACCAAGATTGATGACTAACCAGGATAGATGGCAAGAAAGTGTCCAAGGAATCCATGCTGTCAGCACAACTTGATTATAAAATATATTATTTGATTATATTATTGTCGTACTGAATATTATTATTATTATTATTTACTCATTAGAGTTTTTCACATCAGCGTAAGCTGATGCTCTTCCACTGGAGATTGAGAGACAGCAAGTCTCCTCAAGTCTCCAGGACTCTTTTCAGTATTCTGGCCGTTTTCAATAATGTTGTCGTTTGGATGGTCTCCACTCGTCGGCCAACTTCTAAATCCTCCGGCCCCTTTAGTAATCCTTTAGTTACTCTTCCAAACGCACCAATCACAATTGGTATAACTGTCACCTTCATGTTCCATAGTTTTTTCAATTCAGCAAAGTCGGCAATTTTTGCAAATGCTCTTTTTTTTTGTTGATTATTATAAAGTCTAGTCTTCTGGCCGGGATTTGGTGATCCATTTGCATGTTAAAGTCCCATAGAAGTTTATGTGTCTTTTTCTTGGACAGGTGCTGGTTGTGCATATACCATTTATTAGTATGGCCAAATTTAAATTTCTTGCACATTTCCCAGTGAATCACCTTACCGACCCAGTCGTGCCTCGCCTTATACTCCTTCTGTGCCAATTTGCTGCATTCGCTTATTATGTGATTGATCATTTTGTCTCTGTCACCGTATATCCTACATTTACTGATTTGTTGCGTCTTATCTTTTCTCGCTTTCATATGATATTAGGAGAGATTCCATTTCTCTTTTAAGGTTTCTTTTTCGTAGCCAGATCCAGGTTTTCTGGTGTGGGATGTTGTTTATAAGCCGTTTAAAGCGGTCATAGCGTTGTTTTTTCTCCCATTATTCCATTTCAAGTTTTTTACACTGATGATTTCTCACTGGAGTTTGAGTGACAGAAAGTCTTCCCATGTCTCCAGGAGCCTTTGCAGTATTCTAGCCGATCTTGATGAGGTTGTAATTTGGATGATCACTTCTTGTTGTCTGATTTCTAAGTCTTCCATTCCCTTTACCACTCGTTTGGGGAACGTTCCAAGTACACCAACTAAAACTGGTATCACCGTCACCTTCATGATCTCTTTTGCAACTTTCAGATATTTATCCTCATCTTCATCCTCGTTTAATTTTGCTCTGTGGTCCGCTTGGACAGAAAAATCGATTATTCTGTACGTTCTCTTTTTGTTGCTTGGTTAGTTAGTTGGTTTTGTGGCATATCAACCTTTGCAGGTTATTTAACGCCAAATCCATTTTAATGTGAATAATCAGTTCTATTTCAAACAATTCCGTTTAGTGAAACAGTTCTAATTCATTTAAGTATAAGTAAAGATTTTGGTTGCAAACAGTTACATGTTAAAACAGTTCTATTTCAAATAATTCAGTTTAGAATAAGCACGCGCTTTAAATGTAAGTATGGTTTAATTGTCAAAAACATTTCTATTTCAAGCAATTCAGTTTAGTCAAACAATTCCGTTTAACATAAATATGCCGCTAGTTCTATTTAACCCAGAGATAGAACCCTTATCAGGTGCTACCACTCCGGGCCAGAGTGGAGCTGGGAGCGATGACAATAAAGGGGTACTCTACATTCCCCAAAGCTCCAGCATTACTGGAACTTCAACATCAGATTGTTTAGTGTCATATCCAGGACACTCGTTTAGGGGATCTTACCCGTCTACCGAGGTGCAGTCGGTGTATTGTACAGTCCCAATCGACTGAGCAATCTCTTTTTGTTGACTATAACTTGGTCTGGTCGTCTGGCTGATATTACGTGATCCTTTTGTGTTTCAAAATACCAAAGAAGTTCGTGCGTCTAATTCTCTTGGACAGATTCCTGGTTGTGCATATACAACTTGTTCGTTTGTTTAACTGTAAACTATTTGCACAATTCCTAGTTGATCACTTTCCCCATACAGCCATGTGTAGTTTTATTCTCTTTTTGCGCTAATACATTGCATTTACTTATATGATTGATCATTTCGTCTTTGTCACCACAAAACCAATACTCCCTTTTTTGTTGCATCTTGTCTATTTTTGTTTTAACGTTGTTTGTCCTTATGGCGTTGTTTGTCCTGTTATTTGAAGAGATTAAGGTTACCATTTCTTAGTCACGTCCAAGGTTTCTCGTGTGAGATCTTGCTTGTTTGCCGCTTGAAATATCTATACAGTTGTTTTTCTTTCCATTTTTGTTTTCTAGTTATTGTTGTTCCTTGTGTTGTTTGTATTGTTTCTGGTCACTGTAATCAGTATTCTTCCCCGCTTTTTTATGTAGTGTTCGAGCAGTTGTATAGGTGCATCAACGCTATCTTCAATTTCTCTCGTAAGTCGGATATCTTGTACATTTTGATACAGTCTATTCTTCAGTATTGAAGGACCATATCGTAAGTTTTTTGTTGTCAATCCTGGCCATAGCTAGATTTTTCCTCTCGTTTTGCTATCGTTGTGGATGTGTTGATCAATATGTATATATATATATATATATATATATATATATATATATATATATAGATTAGCTCTCCTGTCCCTCTGTTTCTTTTGAAGCATCCTTTCTGTTACCCAGGAACATTTTGTGGTTTAACGAGTAATAAATTTCCTCCCTAATTTGTGTCGTTAGTATTTTACACATTATCAGTAGACACATTATGGGTTTATAGTAGTTTGGGGCAGATATTTTTGTGAGTCTTTCTGGATCAGGATCGTTTTTCCTTTGGTCGTCCATTCGGGTATATCTGTTTTTGTAAGCATCTAATCCTTTCGATAGCCATTCTGTTGTGGATGGAAGAAATTTTTTGAATCAAAATCCACGTTTGCTTTTAAATACCAGTTAGGTATATTTTTGTGTTGCTCTGAAAGAATCGAGGTGTATTTCCACCTTAAGACCCTCTTCGTGTATTTGCCACTCTTTTTGCGTGTTGCTTATTCATTCGGCTTTTTTATTAATATTTCTCCACTTCCATATTTTGGCCCATAATCGTTTTGCTTCACTTGCTTCCGGTTGCTGGTATGTCTTCCCACGTTCTTCCGGCTACTTGCTGGTAGAATTTTCTCTCGTTGTTTTGGAATGTCCAGTTTTGTCTGTATTATTTAATTCTATCTCAGTATCTTTTTAGTCTTTCTTTTTTCGCCAGTACATTCTGATTTGTATTTTTGAGTTGTATCTTTTGTTCTAATTGCGTTGGTTTTCTCTCTTCGTAATAACATATTCTCATGTTTTTCATCTATCTTAGCATTCTTGCTTGTTGTCGTAGATTTCTTATCTATGATTGCAATCTAATTTCCCATCCGGGTTTTGACTCTCTGTTCGTGCTCTTAAGAGGAACCCCGGTTTTTTCACAGACTAATTTTGCTTCTGCGTAGATTAGATGGTTGAAATCCGTGATGTTCGTTAGGATATTTGTCAATGTCATTAATTTTTTCAGTTGCTGCCTTGACTGTTTTCCAGTCTTGGTTCCTGAGAGAAGTCCATGTCATTTTCTTTTTCAATCATAATTTTTTTCATAACCTCTACATTCGTTTTTTTTTTCTTGTGTTAGTGTTTGTTCCGTTGTGTTTGGGTGTGTGGCGTTTCGGTTACTATAAGCGTTTACCTTTGGTTAGGATTTTCTGGTTTTTCTGTATTTAGCACCACGGTTATTGTATTAGGGACTTGTTCATATATTTCCCTATATATTTGTTGGTGTATTTTAAGGTCAGATAACCAACCTTTCCTTATTATTGTTCTAGCCTGGTCAGTGAGTCTTTGGTTTTTCGTTTTAGTGTATTCTACCCAAATTTCTATCATTCTTTTTCTATACTCTCTTTGTGTAGCATTGCTCCTAAAATAGCCATAAAGTGAAAGTTATCTTCCCTTGACTATTTTCTGCGCTATCGTCTCTGATTTGAGTTGTAACTTAGTTCATCGTTTGTGTGTCTGAAAAAAGAACAGCCAATAATCGTAGGACGCTGCCGTGTGACCTCTTTACACCAGAGTAAACTGGTAGGATTTCACTAGAGTCTGAGTAACTGCAAGTCTTCTCAGGTCTTCGGGACTCTTCTGAGTAGCCTAATATAACAGTGCTATTATCTGGATAGTCTCAATTTGCCCTCCTATTTCCCTCTCTTCCAGTCCCCTTTCCAAGTATTTGGGGATCGTTCCATTTGCGCCGGTCACAGTTTGTACCAACGTCAATCTCATGTTCCCCAGCTTCCCTAAAAATGAGTAAATACTTGTTTCTTGCCTGCTTTCTTTATTATATCCCTGTTGTCTGCTGGAATGGCAAGATACACTGTACAGCAAGTTCTCTTTTTAACACTAGTTCTAGCCAACTGGCTCAGATCAGATGATCCATTCAACAGCAAACGCACACTGTGCACCGGTCCATGACATGGTTGTAACTGATTGTATCTAAAAAAAAAAATGTGGTTAGACATTAGCTCGATGGAGCCAACATTACCACTTGTCTAAATTCAATTGCAGCAGAAATAGGATAGTTTAGAATCAAAGAGGTATGTCTATCGCATCCTGTATTTGTTTCTTTTTCATTTGTCCATTTTGCAAGTATATGTCCTCTAGTCCAACATTCTTTTAATCCAAAAAACAACCCCCCGCAAAAAAAACAACATTTGATCAATATCAAATCATTTGTGTTTTATCAATTCATGTCATTAGAAGACAAAAAACTCAACTCGTAACATCTGCTATAAACATGAGTGGATGAGTGGGATTTTTTGCAAATCACTTCTTAAATATTATATATATATATATATATATATATATATATGAATGTATATATATTATCTTGCTTATTGATTGACCCTCGTATATATATATATATATATGGAGAGAGCGAGAGAGAGGGAGAGAGACTCTTTGGAAAGCAAGATGACTCTTCGGAAAGATGAAGTAACCCTTTAGCAGGTTGGAGTGACATCTTGGAAAGACAAGAAGTTACATCAAGTCATGAAAAGAACAACAGACACAGAATGCCCTAGGGGTGATTGTAGCGGGGGAAGGAAGATATATCACCCGTTAGATGTATTTTTAAAGGAAATGACCTTGAACTGTATCCGGCTAGAACGTTTGATTGCGACAGAAGTTCTAAACGTTTGCGAGGTTTACTTACTCATAGGGCACGGCTGGTGCAAATAACGTAATTCCCTTATCAGAGAATGTAAATCAAATGATGGGGGTTTTGAATCTGGACTACACCATCAACGTTCAGGATCCCATCGTTGAGTAACAGTACCTGGGAGAAATTCTAAGCAAGCCACGAATCCAGTGGCTCAAAGGTAACTAGTAAGCTATTCGGACAAATCTTAACAAAGGAATTTCAATTGCTCTTTCAACAAATCTTCGGAGTCCCATAATAAAGCAGATTGTTTTTTTGTTTGTTTTTTTTTGTAAAATTATATATTACATTTTTTTCAGAGTGGTTCGGTCCAGTAATGAAAAAAAAAAGAATAAAACGACCAAATCGAAGAAAATAAAAAGTGCGCGACATGACGGCCTAACGTGCGTAAGTGAAATGTGCACGTTCGTAAAAATGATCGTTGGTAATGATTTTTACGAACGTATCTCAAAGCAATCCCATTTAACATCATTATAAATTTAAGCTACAAATAGGAACTTTTGCTCTGTTTGTCTTCATACCCTGCCCGGTGCCAAAATCTGCTGATTACGCCAAAGGTAGCAGTACCGTCTTTACTACGGAAACTATGGGATCACCCCTAGTTGGTAGCTTATGATGACACATTTTCTCACATGTTGTATGATGAAATAAAAATACAAATATGAAAATATAAAATAAAAAGTAGATATACATAAATATTCGAGGGTCATTCTATAAAGAAAGGGATTTTTTAAAGCAAAATACACCTTTTTGAAATTTTTCCATATACGTCATCGATGCATTGAATTAAAACAAATATGATTTTAATCTCACAAAAATATTTGCTTTGAGGCTATTTACAAAGGCGGCAAATCAGAAAGAGTGCTCCCGGTTGGAATAGAAGTCTGTCATCTGACGTGTACGGAGAAGTATACTTTAGTCAAAAAATGTGAACAAATGAGCTAAACGTGGATTTTTCACAACGATCCTGAATCGGAAAGACAGTCGATGGAGTGGAAATACACTGACTTTCCGTTAAATAAAAAGACAGTGGAGCGGCGGTCAGTAAAGGAGGTCATGCTGACAGTGTTCTGGGACAGAATAGGAACCATCAGTATTAATATCCTTGAAAAAGTTACAACTGTAAACTATACTTCCAACTGCCTATTCCTTTGGTAAAATTCATCTTATTTAAACATGAGGAGTAATTTTCTTCATCGATGAAGGAAAAAAAAATGTATAAATCATCCTTCTTCCGACGGAGCTGGTGGTTTTCCTTGGTTCTGAAATTTACGCATTTCCCAAGTGCGTAAACACGAAATTAAATGTAAAAAGCCACGTCCAGGTTTGAACTAGAGTCGGGAAGTCAATTTCATATGAATATAGACATCAAATTTTATCCTACGTATGATTTCTTTTTTTAGAAATAGGCAATTTTGAATGACCAAGACAGGAAACCCGTTCTGGTCGATTGATCACTTTATGAACTATGGAAAATCCAACAAAATAAGGTCAAGAGTCGATGATTGACTGTGGGATTAATTAGTGAACAGTTAACAGTGATCAGCTGATTTTTAATTAGTATTGCCAACCTGAAAAATAATATATATTATTTTCATTACTTTTAATACACAAAACCCAGTCTCGTTCATTGGCCCAGCGGTTAGAGTGTTCGCCAATGGCCCGGGAGACCTGGGTTCAATCCCAGGTCGAGTCATACCAAAGACTTTAAAAATGGAACTTGATACCACCTTGCTTAACACTCAACATTATAAGGTACGGTTCAAGGGTAAAGTGGAGCAATCCTGGGAATGGAGTAGCGCCCTCCCCTACACCTTGGTGTAGTAGCTATCGAAAAGGGAGCCTTCAGGTCACCCTCGACTATGGTCGCTAACTTTACTTTACTTACACTTTATCTATAGAGTCAAAAATTTATATTCCTATGTTACCATAGCATATATGACTTTGTGACTATTGTGTCTTTCCATAAATCAAAACCCAGGTTTATGTTTTCTATTTTGAAACAGTTCCGATGTAACAGACTTTGAAGAATTAAGTTATGGCAATGTCAGTTAAATACTTCCAGTTCTATTACCAGATATGGAAACAGAATTTCTTTCGGGGTGTGGCTTCTCATCGGAGCTCTTTTAAAGGCGATTTTAAATTAATTTCATTATAACAAATTTTGTGCAATAAATCGCATAGTTAATAGACTTACTTTGTGTATGTGTTTGTGTGTATAAATATAGGAGCAAGTACACACACACACGCGCACACACATACGCATATATATATATATATATATATATATATATATATATATATATATATATGTTGTAATGTAGGCGGTAGCTCGATGTTGGTTTCAAAAAAGTAGTAAAACAAATGAAACGATGATCACTTGATCCAGATAGCGTTTATCCATTCACTAACAATTCGTTTACTGATGTGTATATCAATAATTCAGACCGGCCGTCTCCTTGAGTTTCCAAACCATCTTTATTGAGAGGGAAAGACTCTTCCCGTCTTCTTAGGAAACCTAAAAAGGATTCTTCTAAAAAGTAAAAAATAAATAAATAAATAAATAAAAAAGCAAAAACAAAAAACGAACTAAAAGCAATCAGGTTCAATAGAAACTGTCGGCTCTGTTGTACCTTAAACATTTAATGGGGTGTCCTCGTGGTGTAATGGTTAAAGCGATGAACTGCGGAATCGTAGTACGCGAGTTCGTACTCCAGTCGCTCTATTACGTTCACTTTCGGGCAAATACCCTTGGGAAAGGTATGAACCCCCTTATTCTCCCTCCAGCTATGGGTAAATAGTAGGACGGACTAGGTTCTTCAGCCTTGGTGAGGCAACTAGTCTAGGAGAAGGAAAACTCTGAATTAAAACCTGTTAAACTCCGCTTAAAAATTGACCTTGTGTCATATCCTGCCAGAGCGGAGGGGTTGGTAAATAGTACCTTAAACATTTAACGATCAAAACTCAGAACAGAAACTTTCTCATCACTTGTGTCAATTTAAGTCACTTTCTGCTCAGCCTGTCATTCACATGCTCCAGATTTCAGCTGGTAGGTGGTGGAAGTTGTTGGGAGAACATTACATAACAATATGAACAACATGGACTTAATAAGGCTTTGCCCTTAGACTGCATTATATGTTGAAGTAAAGCCTGTATAATCACTGTATAATACGCAATCAATGCACATAATATTTCCAGGTCAATTAAGTGCATTGCCAAAGAAGAAGATGAGGCTGAAAAATAAACGTTTTTTGTGCAGAATCAATTTTTTTCGATATTAAATAACATACTTATGGCTGGACAAGCAAATATAGTAAAAACTTATATACATATAACATTTATCACGAAAAACCTTATTTAAATCTATTCACATTTTGAATGAACATGAAATTGAGTCATATTTGGCTAATAAATACAAAGAAATGAGGGTGTGAAGAGAGTATTCAAAATGCAGGGAAGTGGAAATCTACTTTCCAAAAATGGAAGTAAAGAAAGCAATCAGAAAGCAAATCTTCTGATTTCAACTTGAAGAACGTTGGTAATTTTACAGGAGATCTTTTGGGAAATCGACTTCTAGTCGCGCTCGTCTGTGAAACTGGTGAAGTGAGAACAACAGCAATAAAAATACTTGAGGGTCCGTGTATGTTGGATTCGCATATTTCTTATTTAAGTCTGGACACAAGTGGCAGTAACAGGCTCACAAGTAACTATCTGTATAAATGTGTCTGGAATCATAGATTACGGCTGATAAAGCAAGACACACACACACACACACACACACACACACATATACATGTATATATATATATATGTGTGTGTGTGTGTATGTGTGCATTAACATGTATATACGTGCATATATACATATTTATAGAAATATATATACATATACATATATGCACACACACACACACACACACACACACACACACACACACACACACACACACACACACACACACACACACACACAACAAACATATATATATACGTATAAATGTATATCTATACATATATATGTATATATAAACTTGTATATATGTAGGTATATGTACGTATATAAATATAGGTACATGTGTGTGTAAGTCAAAGACATAAATATGTGTTTGGATTTTCTTGGGACACTGGGAACATGATATCGACAAAATAGACATAGGATTGTACATTTTTATGAAGATTAAAAATATCATAAAGAATGTAAGTGAACAAAATATTTGCAATAAAAGTTTGCCTAATGACTTCGGCTTTTCGCACAACAGTCTTCTTAATATTAATATTATATTGCGTAATATAAAAGCGTCTGGTTTGCGCGTGCGCAATGCTAGAAGCAGGCGGTTTTCAACAACACAGCTACGTTATATAAAGCAAAGTAGCATGTGGATGGAAAGGAGGTAAAAGTTTTGAAAAATAAAAGAAAGAAACGGCGCAAAAATGAAAAAGGTTAGAAAAAACCAGGCAAGAAGGACCAGCAAGGGACATTTTGTAAACGGTGAGAAGTAAAACAGATTAAATTGAAAGCGAAAACAGACAACGTAAAATGAGAAATTAAACGAGATATAAAAAAAATGAAGCCGGACGAAACAATACAAAAAAAAAAAAAAGGGCAAACGATGGGAAACAAAACTTGAAACAAGAAATAAACACACAGATGAAATACATCTGATGAATTTTCATGGTATGTCAACCCGTCTAAGGTTATGTTATGCCATGAGGTTCGGGTATGTATCGCGACCATTGTACGTTCATATTTACATTTTTTGTGAAGTTGGTTTTTCAGAGTATTTTTTCATTCGGAACAATCGAAAACGAATAAGCTGAATACAGATCTATTTGATCCATAGGTAGGACTTTAACACGTACTAATTCTCTGGGTTAGAGAAGAACTGTGTGTAATGGCAAAGAAGGGATACTTAACATTCTCCAGATTTCGAAAACTGTAGCCTCACTATCAAATGCAGTTTAGTGTTACACCGAAAATACCCTTTTTTCGGGGGTATTTTTACTACTCTGCAAGGATACAATGGGTATATTCTAAGCCCTGCTGATGCGGCAAACCTAGATGATACTAAGTGAGAAATGTGACTTTGTATGAAATGTAGGGGGACACATTTTCCGTTTCAAATTTTTCAAAATTTCCTTTTTACTTTTGGAGGAAAATATCATACAAAATATCTTAAAAATAAGGGAAAAAGAAAAGGAAAAGCCAAGCAAGAAGGACAAGATAAGATATTTTGAAAAGAATGAGAAACAAAAGATAATAATTTGAAAGGAAAAGTGTGGCGGGTGCCAATGGCGTAATTGCTAGAAAGCTGAACTGCGTCCCCATAAAAAAAGCGAGTTCAAACTCCAGTCACGTGACTATGTTCATTTTAAGACTTGAGAAAGGTATGATCTGACTTAGATCTCGAGCTAGAAGTTAAATAGTATCACTGCTGTTCTTCTACGAGGATCATTAAATAAGTTTCCAGACTTTTTTCTTATGAGCACTTTTATTGATAGTACACACATGAAACTCTAGTCTCCTTCGAAGTAATCTCCTCCGGATGCAATGCACTTATTGTAGCGTTCCAACAACCTCTGGAGGGCCCCATGGAAGTCTTCTTGTGTGAGCGTGTCAATGACCTTCGAAACAGCCTCTTTCATCTCCTCAATTGTCTCATAACGACAGCCTGTGTACTTAGGGAATAACCAAAAGTCACAGGGAGCAAGGTCTGGACTATAGGAAGGGTGAGGAACTGTCTTGATGCCCATCTTGGTCAAATAGTCTGTGACAAGGATGGAGTTGAGGACTGGTGCATTGTCCTGGTAGAAATGCCCCTGAGCCAATTTGAAGAGTGCTGGCCTCTTCCGACGGAATCTCTTCCTGAACTCTCTTAAAACCAAAACATAGTAATCCTAACACTAACCCTTTGGCCAATCAACATTGGTGTATTGACTTCCTTACTCCTCGCACACTTCTTATCATCCCTCACAGACTCCCTGCCTTTCTTGAATCACTTATGCCACTCAGAAACTGATGCTCGATTAATGCAAGATACTCCAAAAGTAGCCTGAAGCATTCCATATGTTTCTGTAGCATTTTTTTCCAAGTTTAAAACTGAATTTTATTGCATATCGTTCTTCTAAAGTGTCAGATTGCATTTTTGAAATTCCCCAGCTGTGACAATCAGGCTTTAATAGTGTGTATTCCAATTGCTGCTGTAGCTGTTCATTTGAACCTGAAATAAAAAAAATTGGTCAGTCATCTCATAAGATGTATAGCAATAAGATATTGAATTTTCCAGAGTCTTCGACAATTTTAAATGCCCGTACAAAAAAGTCTGGAAACTTATTGAATGTACCACGTACAAGGATTGCTTTGGGGTTAAATATCCCTCGAAGGTTGGTATGCTATTAAAAATGAAACCAAACCAAAGAAATCGTGAAACTGTAATAAACAAAGAGAAATTAACAAAGAATTAAAAAAGGTAAACCAATACAAAGGAATGCAAAACAATTAAAAAAAACCAAAAAGAAAACAAAAACAAAACAGGGAAGCAAAATGATCCGTAGAAAACTTCTTGAAAGAGTGTGAAGCAAAATGAACCTGCGTGAAACACCAAGAAACAAAAAGGAACGTAAAGCGGGCAGGATAAAACACGAGTAATTCGTAAAGACCTAGAATAGAGGGAAATTAAACAAAACACATGACACCGACAAGAAACAAAGGGAGATAACGCATAGGAGAAAATGTGATTAGTGAGAAGGTATTCGAGCAAAACAGACTAATAATGAGCAATGCGAGTGACAGAGAGAATCAATATATTCGGAAAAGAATAATAATAAAAAAAAACAAAAAAAAAACGAAACAATGAGAGTGTGTGTGTGTGTGTGTGTAAGAGAGAGAGAGAGAGAGAGAGAGAGAGAGAGAGAGAGAGAGAGAGAGAGAGAAAGAGATACTAAAGAATGAATGAACAATTCTCAAACGAGTACTCTGGCTTTTTTTATATAGTGCTGTAATGTTTTCCTCAAATCAGAGTGTAGTAAGTGTTCGATCACCGGTTCTTCTGACTTCGATTGAATTAAGCATTCGCACCAAGGGATCCTCATAATTAAAAAGGGTGGAGCGGGTGTTTAAGCAACAATGGACTGAAAAAAAAGGAAGCAGGACAGAAAATAAAAAAAGAAATATGCCTAAAAAGAAAAGGTAAAAGGCTAGAAAAAGAGAAAAGAAACAGACAAGGGAAAGAAAAACGTAAAAGAGACTGTAAGAGCAAACAGAAAGAAGCAAGAGAAAGAAAAAAGTAGGAGGCAAAAGAAAGAAAAAGCTAGGAGGCTAGAGAAAGAAAAAGGTAGGAGGTTAGAGAAAGAAAAAAGGAGGAGGCTAAAGAAAGAAAAGTGGGAGGCTAAAGAAAGAAAGGTAGGAGGCTACAGAAAGAAAAAGTGGGAGGCTAGAGAAAGAAAGGTAGAAGGCTAGAGAAAGAAAAAGTAGGAGGCTACAGGAAGAAAAATGTAGGAGGCTAGAGAAAAAAGAAAGTAGGAGGCTAAAGAAAGAAAAGTGGGAGGCTAAAGAAAGAAAGGTAGGAGGCTACAGAAAGAAAAAGTGGGAGGCTAGAGAAAGAAAGGTAGAAGGCTAGAGAAAGAAAAAGTAGGAGGCTACAGGAAGAAAAATGTAGGAGGCTAGAGAAAAAAGAAAGTAGGAGGCTAAAGAAAGAAAAGTGGGAGGCTAAAGAAAGAAAGGTAGGAGGCTACAGAAAGAAAAAGTGGGAGGCTAGAGAAAGAAAGGTAGAAGGCTAGAGAAAGAAAAAGTAGGAGGCTACAGGAAGAAAAATGTAGGAGGCTAGAGAAAAAAGAAAGTAGGAGGCTAAAGAAAGAAAAGTGGGAGGCTAAAGAAAGGAATAAGTAGGAGGCTAGAAAAAGAAAAGTGGGAGGCTACAGAAAGAAAAAGTAGGAGGCTAGAGATAGAAAGTAAGTAGGAGGCTAAAGAAAGAAAAAGTAGGAGGCTAGAGAAAGAAAAAGTAGGAGGCTACAGGAAGAAAAATGTAGGAGGCTAGAGAAAAAAGAAAGTAGGAGGCTAAAGAAAGGAATAAGTAGGAGGCTAGAGAAAAAATTGGTAGGAAGCTAGAGAAAGAAAAAGTAGGAGGCTAGTGAAAGAAAAATGTAGGAGGCTAAAGAAAGAAAAAGTGGGAGGCTAGAGAAAGGAATAAGTAGGAGGCTAGAAAAAGAAAAGGGTAGGAGGCTAAAGAAAGAAAAGTGGGAGGCTAGAGAAAGGAATACGTCGGATGCTAGAAAGAAAAAGGTAGGAGGCTATAAAAGAAAAGGTTGGATGCTAGAGAAAGAAAAAGGTAGGAGGCTAAAGAAAGAAAAGTGGGAGGCTAGAGAAAGGAATACGTCGTATGCTAGAAAGAAAAAGGTAGGAGGCTATAAAAGAAAAGGTTGGATGCTAGAGAAAGAAAAAGGTAGGAGGCTAAAGAAAGAAAAGTGGGAGGCTAGAGAAAGGAATACGTCGGATGCTAGAAAGAAAAAGGTAGGAGGCTAAAGAAAGAAAAGTGGGAGGCTAGAGAAAGGAATACGTCGGATGCTAGAAAGAAAAAGGTAGGAGGCTAAAGAAAGAAAAGTGGGAGGCTAGAGAAAGGAATACGTCGGATGCTAGAAAGAAAAAGGTAGGAGGCTAAAGAAAGAAATGTAGGAGGCTAGAGAAAGGAATACGTCGGATGCTAGAAAGAAAAAGGTAGGAGGCTAAAGAAAGAAAAGTAGGAGGCTAGAGAAAGGAATACGTCGGATGCTAGAAAGAAAAAGGTAGGAGGCTAAAGAAAGAAAAGTAGGAGGCTAGAGAAAGGAATACGTCGGATGCTAGAAAGAAAAAGGTAGGAGGCTAAAGAAAGAAAAGTAGGAGGCTAGAGAAAGGAATACGTCGGATGCTAGAAAGAAAAAGGTAGGAGGCTAAAGAAAGAAAAGTGGGAGGCTAGAGAAAGGAATACGTCGGATGCTAGAAAGAAAAAGGTAGGAGGCTAAAGAAAGAAAAGTAGGAGGCTAGAGAAAGGAATACGTCGGATGCTAGAAAGAAAAAGGTAGGAGGCTAAAGAAAGAAAAGTGGGAGGCTAGAGAAAGGAATACGTCGGATGCTAGAAAGAAAAAGGTAGGAGGCTAAAGAAAGAAAAGTCGGAGGCTAGAGAAAGGAATACGTCGGATGCTAGAAAGAAAAAGGTAGGAGGCTAAAGAAAGAAAAGTAGGAGGCTAGAGAAAGGAATACGTCGGATGCTAGAAAGAAAAAGGTAGGAGGCTAAAGAAAGAAAAGTGGGAGGCTAGAGAAAGGAATACGTCGGATGCTAGAAAGAAAAAGGTAGGAGGCTAAAGAAAGAAAAGTAGGAGGCTAGAGAAAGGAATACGTCGGATGCTAGAAAGAAAAAGGTAGGAGGCTAAAGAAAGAAAAGTGGGAGGCTAGAGAAAGGAATACGTCGGATGCTAGAAAGAAAAAGGTAGGAGGCTAAAGAAAGAAAAGTCGGAGGCTAGAGAAAGGAATACGTCGGATGCTAGAAAGAAAAAGGTAGGAGGCTAAAGAAAGAAAAGTAGGAGGCTAGAGAAAGGAATACGTCGGATGCTAGAAAGAAAAAGGTAGGAGGCTAAAGAAAGAAAAGTGGGAGGCTAGAGAAAGGAATACGTCGGATGCTAGAAAGAAAAAGGTAGGAGGCTAAAGAAAGAAAAGTAGGAGGCTAGAGAAAGGAATACGTCGGATGCTAGAAAGAAAAAGGTAGGAGGCTAAAGAAAGAAAAGTAGGAGGCTAGAGAAAGGAATACGTCGGATGCTAGAAAGAAAAAGGTAGGAGGCTAAAGAAAGAAAAGTGGGAGGCTAGAGAAAGGAATACGTCGGATGCTAGAAAGAAAAAGGTAGGAGGCTAAAGAAAGAAAAGTGGGAGGCTAGAGAAAGGAATACGTCGGATGCTAGAAAGAAAAAGGTAGGAGGCTAAAGAAAGAAAAGTAGGAGGCTAGAGAAAGGAATACGTCGGATGCTAGAAAGAAAAAGGTAGGAGGCTAAAGAAAGAAAAGTAGGAGGCTAGAGAAAGGAATACGTCGGATGCTAGAAAGAAAAAGGTAGGAGGCTAAAGAAAGAAAAGTGGGAGGCTAGAGAAAGGAATACGTCGGATGCTAGAAAGAAAAAGGTAGGAGGCTAAAGAAAGAAAAGTGGGAGGCTAGAGAAAGGAATACGTCGGATGCTAGAAAGAAAAAGGTAGGAGGCTAAAGAAAGAAAAGTGGGAGGCTAGAGAAAGGAATACGTCGGATGCTAGAAAGAAAAAGGTAGGAGGCTAAAGAAAGAAAAAGGCGGAGACTGTAAGAGAAAATAGAAAGAAGCAGGAGCAATAAAAAGTATATAAGCAAAAATAAAAAGAAAATAGTCGGCTGGAAAAATCAAATGTTAGGAAGAGCGAGAAAGAAAGATTTGAACGCAAGAAAAAGAAAAAAGCTACATATGCAGTGAAAGAAAAACGATAATGAATAAAGTAAGCGACGAGAAGAAGAAAATCGTAGGAGGCTTAGAAGAAAAAAACGGATACTAGAAAATGACATTAGTAGCAGGCGAAGAAAAGAAATGATGCAAGAAAAAATGTTGCAGGCGAGAAAATGCAATGATCGGAGACAAGAAAATTAAAAAATGTATGATGCTAAAAAAAATATTTACTGGCTATTTAGCTTTTTCTTTTTTCTTAAAAGAAAAAGCTGAATGACCTGTAAAAGAAATATATGAAGAAAGCTTGAAATATATATAAATGAAGCGAAACGTAATTTTCTAAGGTATGGCAGAAAGTCATATGAATAGAGCACCCAATGAAGCTCGAACTCACTCGTGAAAGTTTGTTAACTTGCTAACCATTACACCACCCGAGGCGCCCAATAAAGCGACGGGTGTGGCAAAGAGGAACGCTTACTAGAGGTATATTTAAAGACAATGAATGAAAACTTTAAATGTAGGAAGACATTGAAGGATGTAAAACCCTTGATATAGTAATTTTATTTTAGAGATGAAGCTAAAAGTAAAACAAAGATAAAAGAGGGGATGGCGTTAAAATATTTGCGTATTCTTTAACCTTATTTTACACATGAATCTAACGAATTAATGATTTACAGAAAAAAAATAAGGGCAGTCACTTTGATTTAGGTTTAAGGAAGAAAGAGGGAAGATACAAACAAAAGGTAAGAGAAAAACGGGAGAATGGTGTAATGAATAATCTTAATCATGGACATTTAAAAGCTTTTTTCAGTTTCGTGTAAACCCCGTTAAAACTCGTCAATACAATTAAGGAAAACGAAATAATATATATTTTACTTTAAGAAGACAGCCTCTTTGGCAACATGGCGACACTCCAGTTCGGAGGTTTTGGAGAATATGGCCTTCCTCTTTTGACGTTACTCCCAGGGTACATTCTGCCAAGGATTGGTAGGACTTGATATTTACCAACCCCTCCACTCGGGCAGGATATGACACAAGGTCAATTTTTAAGCAGAGTTTAGTAGGTTTGAATTCTGAGTTTTCCTTCTTCTAGACTAGTTGCCTCACCAAAGCTGAAGAACCCAGTCTGTCCAACTATTTACCCATAGCTGGAGGGAGAATAATTGGATTCATACCTTTCCCAAGGGTATTAGTGCTATATGAATTGCAAACAGTCTCATCCAGGATTTGAACTCGTATCGGCGATAACCATTACACCATGGGCACCTCCTGAAATTTGATAGCGTACCATCTATGGGTCAAATAGAATGGTTTAACTATTTAACTGTGGACCAACAAATCACTGATATCTAATTGAATTGTTAGTGTTATACAGCAATATTTTCAAACCGTTTAAGTGTAAACAAACGAGTAAGTGATGTTCAATAGAATTATAAGTGTTGAATTGCAATTATTGAGACCCTTATATATGTGCAAAATATTGAATTATTGATATTACATAACAATAATTGTAAACATTTGACTGTTTGCAAAAAAGACTAATATTAAATCGAATTATTAGTCTTAGATAGCTCTACTTAAAACCATTTAACTCTGTGCAAAAAACATCAATAATTGTGTACAAACAAATTACCTCTAACTTTGTTACAAATAAATTTACCGACAAATTATTCATTTTCAAATCATGTAGATATATCTATCTAACCATGTGTAAACAAATGACTGATGTTAAATTGTTAGTCTTACAGATGTCGTATATTGTACCGCTGGACAAACGACGAAGTCCACGTAGATATATAAAATATAATTTATATTTTCATTCTTCGACGGTAACATTTGTGTGAAGTAGGAATAAAGTCAGAGAGAGTTCACACATATCTTTCTTCTGTGGCGAGGTCCCTTTTTGTGAAGTAGTGCGACGGCCGGAGAACACATACGGGGGAGCTGACAGGTTTGCTTGAGTGACCAACGGATCTCTCCTTCAGTCCAAATTTACAAACCTTATATTGTCTTTCAAGTGCTACGAGGAAATATGAACATCCTCTTCACCTCACGTATTTTCTGTTTATGGCTGGTTATCGGAACTAGCATACTTATTTTTTTTTCGGTAATTTGTTGATCTTATCTGCGAACGGAAATATCTGTCATTCTATTCACAGGCAATAAACTACATTGCTCGCCAACCTCATTTATTTTTTCTCTTTCCTGTGAAACCACTTAGTTGATGTTATCTTGCGACTGCATTGAATCTGCTAAGTTCATCCACGGCACTGCGTCGCCAGCTAAGCTAGTATATTACACATAGCAATACTTGAAACCATTTAACTGTGTGCAAACAAATGATTAAGAGTAAGTAGAATTATTCGTGTTTGATGGAAATACTTGAAACCATTTAACTGTGTGCAAGCAAATGAGCTCTGGCTCATTTAAAGATGAACACACAAACCACGCATTAATGAAAGGATAACAACCTCGTCTCAATTTGAACCCGAGTCACTGATTCCATGTTTTACGACGACAACTGTTATGGTAAATTAGCTTCTGTGGGTCCAGTTTTGAAACGAAAGGGCAAATTAAATAAAGTTATTTGAAGTTTTATCGGTCTGACTTCTATAGTAAGGTTCACAAAAATAAACATCACCTCTACTTATTATTAAAATAATAGGAGACATATTACCCTATAGAGCTCTCTCTTTCACACACACACACACACACACACACACACACACACACACACACATATATATATATATATATATATTGAGTGAATGTGGAAGAGAGATGTTAACCTTTGATTTTCATTCAAAGCTATTAATCAACTTCTCATGTCAGAGTCGTTAAAACGTCTTCTTTTTTCCTCAAAAGAATATCTTTTTAACGCCTCTCTTTTCAACGAAACTGACAGTATTTGTAAAAAAAAACTTATGAAAAAAAAACTGGGTGTAGGGACTGATTGAATTCATCGATTCTTATTGATAAAACTGTAAAGAGAGATTTTCTCTTTACGCAAACGTTTTTTTAAATCAAATAAACCGAAAGGCCAAAGAAATTGTATATAAAATTGTTCGTTGGGCATTTGTTGTTAAAATTCACACTCAATCTATAACAAATACTAAGATTGTAAAATATGTATTCAAAAAATAAGTTCAACGAGTTTTATTTGATACTGACTTTTAATACTTTTGTACTGTCCAAAAATATTAACTTTTAAAATCAGGGTTTATGAGAAAATATGAAAGGATTCCGTACTGTCAACTGGGCTTAGAACATGCTGCTTTCTCTGCAGAGAAGTAAACCCTACCCCCGTCCGAAAAAAAAAAGAAGTTTTCCCATTATGACACAAACCTGCGTCTGGGGTGAGGCTCCAGCTCTGGAGATCTTGGAAATGTGGATTACCTCTTCATTGCCATTACTTCCAGGTTCACTCTGATACCAAGTGGTAGTACCTGTTCGGTTCCCATTTATGGGTCAAATAGAGCTGTCTGCAAATTAATAGTATTTGATAAGAAATAATTAATGACATGAGACAGTAAATTATTCTAATAAGAGCAGTTACTTCAAGCTATATTTGTCTATTAAGGATTACTAGTAGTTACTTGAAAACATATAACTGTGTGAAAAATTATAATTATTTTGAAAAAGAAATAATTACTTGAAACCATGTAATCCTGAGTACGTGGTGTATTCAATAAGTTTCCAGACTTTTTTTTGTACAGGCATTTAGAATTGTCGTAGACTCTTGAACATTCAGTATCTTATTGCTATATATCTTATGAGATGACTGACCAATTTTTATGATTTCAGGTTTAAATGAACTACTACAGCAGCAATTGGAATACACCCTATTAAAGCCTGATTGTCACAGCTGGTGAATTTCAAAAATGCAATCTGACACTTTAGAAAAACAATATGCAATAAAATTGTGTTTTAAACTTGAAAAAAATGCCACAGAAACGTATCGAATTCTTCAGACTGCTTTTTGACCATCTTACATTAATCGAGCATCAGTTTCTGAGTGGCATAAGAGATTCAAGGAAGGCAGGGTTACTATGTTGAGGTCTTAAGGGAGTTCAGGGAGAGATTTCGTCGGAAGAGGCCAGCACTCTTCAAATAGGGTCAGTGGCATTTCCAGCAGGACAATGCACCAGTCCACAACTCCATCCTTGTCACAGACTATTTGACCAAGATGGGCATCAAGACAGTTCCTCACCCTCCCTATAGTCCAGACCTTGTTCCCCGTGACTTTTGGTTATTCCCTAGGCTCACAGGTTGTCGTTATGAGACAACTGAGGAGATAAAAGAGGCTGTGACAAAGTTCATTGAAACGTTCACACAAGAGGACTTCCATGGGGCCTTCCAGAAGTGGTTAGGACGGTACAACAAGTGTATTGCAGCCGGAGGAGATTACTTCGAAGGGGACTAGAGTTTCATGAGGGTACTATCCATAAAAGTGCCCATATGAAAAAAGTCTGGAAGCTTATTTAATGATCCTCGAACTCGATAAGAATACATTAGATGATAAAAATGTGTGTAACTATTCGAGAGGAATGCTTGATACCATCTAACCATGTGCCAAAAAAAAAAAAAAAGAAGAAAATCTCTTGCGAAACAGTTACACGTATAAATAAAAAAAACTTACAATTTGGGTGATTTTCCTTTATCTTGGCATAAAATAACGCTAGACGATTTGACATTCCTTTAAAATCAACCAAACACTTAATTATATGAAATAATTGAGCTGTTATTTATGTTGAATTTTTAACAGGTGTGTAAAGGTATCCAGTGAAAAAAAAAATATTTGAAAATGAGTAAAAAGGAAAGCATTTTTTCCCCTGTGTATTTATCTGTACCTTTCTAAAGAGCACGGGGGCGGGAACCTTTGTACAGAATTGAGATAATACAAGATAACCCCACCCCCACCCCGAAATAATTACTATCAATTTATTTGCACAGAAACAACAACAGACACTGGGATCAAGATAACTTTGTCTGATAAAACAAACAAACAAACAAACAAACGAACAAACGAACGAACAAAAGGAAAACTAGAAAAACTGGACCATAGGAAGCGACCCACTATTCACAGCAGCGATCCCAGCGTTGTTGTCAAAACAATGTTGTCGGCGGCGTTCATTTTTTATCAGCTTGATGAACTGATGCAGGTGTTTTTAATTTTGATATTTAGAATATTCATTAAATCAATTAGATTAGATTATCTAAATTTATTATACATTTCTCCAAGAAATACGGAGCAAAATATTATGTCATAACCCATTAAAAAGAAAAGGTAAAAGAATGTATAATTCTTTTAAGGTAGATTCAATTAAACCAGAATGGACAGTTATTAAAGGGAAAATGTTTTGCGTTTTGTCTGTTATTAGTTTATTTACTGCTAAATTAAAAAAATGAAAAAACAACATGTGAACATACTCTTAGTGAGCTAATTGCATAATTTTACGAGGATTGTTGTTTCTTTTATTTCTTCTATTAACGACAGCTCCCATTAAAAATAAGGGAAGCAGATTCAAATTTCAAATTTGCAAAATAATTTACTCTTCTTGTTATACTTAAGAATAATAGGTTCGTGCTCATACCTTTTACTTACTTTATCCCTTGCACAGTTCTAGATGAATTGCTCTTCCCACTCTATTGTACTTATTTTCATACACAATTATCTATATTCGGACCTGCTTTGATGGTTAAAATAGTTATGTATTTCCCACTATTATCGGTGGTCAGAGTTCAAACTTAGGTATAAACTTTTATTGCAAATGCTTATCTTTCAGTACTGGTCGACATGCCACCCATTCCACAAATATTATGACACTGCCAGCTCTTCTGTTCCAAGGTGCATATATTTTGGTGCAATAATGCATATGCACGTAGATCTAAGTATATATATATATATATATATGAGTATGAATGCATTTAGGCGTAGCATATATGTATATATACATGTGTAGATTAACGTGTCTGCACGGATATGTATATATATATATATGTGTGTGTGTGTGTGTGTGTGTGTGTGAATGTGTGTGTGTATGGAGTATCAAAAGGATAGTTAAACAAGGAAATCAGCAGATTTTAATCGATAATAAAATAGAAAGACAAAGATTTCTCCATGAGTATGAAAAGGTTAATCCTGCCTCTCATAAACAGAAACATCCGGCACAAGTAAAGGCTGTGGTCAGTAAAAAAGATACCATTTTCTGAAGTCCTTTACTCCTGGAAAAACCAGGTGAGATTGCGGGCTCTTTTTCGGAAGCTAGTGACCCATACATACAAAGAACTTATTAAGCGTCTAACAGATGACTAGAAACTCGACCAGTGACGGTTGGGTTGACCGTATAGTTTGGTTGAAAACAGATGAGAGATGAGTTATGAACCAGGGAAAGGGGTAGTTGGCCTGCTTGGTCGCACTGGGGATTCTCCTCCACTCACCACGATTGCTCATAAAAAGGAAAATAGCAGAGTTAGGAGCTGGCTGTTTGACAAATGGGATTGGAAACTAAGTCTTCGTCTGTGGTCCGTATAGTGATAGTGAAAAACAGCACCCTGTCCCAACTCCATACAGCAAAGTGTTACACGCACCTCCCCGATAAGAATAAATCAGAAGAAATTGTCATTAGTAAAGATAGTCATACGTGTGTACTCTTAAGTTCGTTTTTGTATCAATAATTTCTGTGCAACTGACCCTTGACTTCTACGGTTCCAACCAAACACAGGACCAATTGATCATTTTTTGGAAACCAATGCAACATGAGGGGGAAGTCAAGCTAGCCGCGTAGATACTGCCCCTAAATGGTTGGTGGAAAACAATATTTCAATCTCGAATACACATATTTGGCGTTTTGTCGCCCAAATGAAAGCTGAGTAAAAATCACTATTTCATAGCGATCAATTTACTTTCCTCTTTGTAAATATCAAATTTGTACGTTGTCCTTTCGACAGAGTTTTAAAATGTCTATATTTTCCGCAGGGCTGAGGTTGTAAATGCTCTCAGGGACTGATATGGAATTTGAGACCGCTTAGCTAGTCGTGGTGATATTTGACCTGAAAACTTCACCTTCTTGTTTAATTTGTTTATTTCACTGTCTTCTGACTCTTCTGTTGGTATTTTGATTTTATTAATAGCCTCTCATCTTCTTGAGGTACAGAACGCTGTCGCTTGATATTTAAACCGTCTGACCCCAAAACAGTTTATCGTTTTAATCGACTTAACCTTCTCAATTGCTGTCGAAGTAAATTCAATATTTTTTCTCTATTTGATAATGTAAAAAGTTCGTTCAGTTGATTATAGACTATTTTTTAGCCTTAACTTTATACAAAGGCGCGTCGTCTGGTTATTGTGATGGGGGTGTCCTCGTGGTGTAATGGTTAAAGCGCTGAACTGCGGAATTTTAGTAAGCGAGTTCGAACGCTAGTCGCTCAATTACGTTCCCTTTCGGACAAATACCCTTGGGAAAGGTATGAACCCTCTTATCCTCCCAGCTATGAGTTAAATAGCATCACTACTGTTCTTCTAGAAGGATGGCTTTGGCATTAAATAACCCACGAAGGTTGATATGCCATTAAATAAAGAAACCAACCTGGTTATTATGATGTTGGTTGACCCCATTTATGCGTGAGGGGCCCCAAGTACTAATAATGTTAGGGGGCCACAAGTATTAATAGTGTTGGGGGGTCTAAGTACAAATGGGGTGAACGAAGGAAAATATTTCATATTATTTACGGTGATGGGGATATGTAAGTGATTTTTAGAGTGGGGAGGAAAAATTACCCCTCACCAGAGATGTATGTATTTACCAAGCTCCCCTTCAACAAGCAAGATGCAACACTAAGTCGATTTTTCAGCAGAGCACTCCTGTTTTCAGTTCATCGTTTTCTTCCTCGAAATTGATCCCCTTACCAAGGCTAAAGATCCCAGTTTGCCCTAATAGCTTACGAAGAGACGATAGATTTAAGTCTTTTTCAAAAGCTTTAGCATAAAGTGAAACGCAAAAAGCCCCGTCTGGAATTTGAACCTCAGTCACCGATTCTATTTCCAACGACGATAACCATTAAGCCCACTAAACAATGTACTCGTTTATTGAAAATGCTTATTATTTTCTTTGACTGTTCTCTGCCTTCACTCAGGCAATTTCACCATTTAATTCTTCTTGGACATTTTTTGTCTTTCTCAGGAAATAACTACCTTAGATACCTTTTGCAGTCTTGCAAGAAAGTAAATCTATTTTTATTAAAATATCTCTTTGAAGACCAGAAAAATAGATTTACTAAGCTTCGATTAGTTTAGTAAAAAGCTAAAAGTATTGCCACACAGTAAGAACCATCCTCAAAAAAAAAGAGAAGTTTAAAAATCTATGGTGATATGATTAGGGTTAAAGTATATTCTATAATCATTTCAAAAAATACAATTAGTTAAAAGAAAACTTTCTAATGCAAGAAAAGAAAAGAAAACAAAGAAAACAAAACAAAACAGAGTAGAATTAAAAAAAGAATTGATATTCAGTTCCAAAGATATTGATAATATTCAAAACACATTTTTACGACAACTCAGGAGTACTTGCTTTGAATCAGCGGATCAAAATTACCCAAAAGTTATCTTGCCGTAGATTGATGAATTGCTATCTTATCTAGCACACTGCTGCTTTCGTCGTAAGTTTATTTTTAAGTGGGATCCACGAAAGTAAGTTTTTTTAATCTTTCTCTGTATATGATATAATTGCTGGGCGTTTTTCTATTTAGAAAATTATGAAAGAATCGTTAAACAACTTAAACAAATCTTTCTGAGGTTAAAAGAACTGTCTTAGATACCGTTTTACTTTCTTGTAAGAAATTGAATTGATTATTTTTTTATTAAATTGCTCTCTAACGAATGGAGCAAAGAGATGTTATTTACTAAACTTAGCACAAACACAGAAGTATTCTATATCCGATAAAAATCAATGTCACAAACAGTGGTTTGTTATTCTAACTTACAAACATTTAACCAAGCAAAATTCTTAAGGTGCAATATCTTACAATCTTTTGTAGGGGAATAAAAATGTCAAGATCTCACAGTAACATTTTTTTAATTGGTCACCAAATAAAAATGCAAACTAAATTGATTCCTGATAATTTTTGGAAATTACTGTTTTTATTTAATCCAAATGAAACATAATACTTATTCGAATCTATCGTCTGGTTTCTCGAAAGGATTTAACAATAGTAAACTACTTATCACTCTATATACACGGCATCACGAAAATGTTGGAGATTTATACAACCTACCCACTCCCAACAAAGCAAGCCCTTTCTCCACTCGATTTATAATCCAAATATTGATTTCATATTTGGTCACATTTGATGCTGGAGTAATGTTTTACAAGAAGCCCATATTCTCGATATACAATGGATTCTTCCAATAAGTATATAACTTTTGATTGTGATCCACTCTTGGAGAGTTAATAGCAAATAGTTACAATGACAACATTGTACTACTTGTTTCTGTAATATGTAACTTTTATTCTTCTCTATAAGTACGTTTTTGTCTCATTTCTTTTATGCCTTTTTCCAAGGATTTAACAGTTAGACTAGTAGCCTTACCAAGACTTTATAACCCAGTCTGCGCAACTATTTACTCGGGGGTGTCTGCGTGGAGTAATGGCTGGAGTGCGGAATCGTAGTCAGCGAGTTCGAACTCCAGTCGCGCAATTACGTTCAGTTTCGGACAAATACCCTTGGGAATGGTATGAATCCTCTTATCCTCCCAGCTATGGATTAAATAGTGTAGCAGAAAGAACCCTGTATTTTTTGTTTGGCGCGTAATTTAATCTGACTGTTAGAGTGGCCAAACATTTTCACCCAATCAGGAGGACCTGTCCTATTCAGCCCGAACCATATTTCCTAGCAGCACCAAAAATTGAAGAAAGCCCGCGAAACTCTCTCTCCCTCAGAAATCGTCAATAGGAACAGACGTTTTATTGTCTGCTCTTGAATAGCGGCAGCAGCGTCATCCACTATGGGGAGAGCCATCTAGTTTACGGACACCCTTGCGTCTATTCTTCTAGACCAAGGGATCCTAGTTAAAAACAAATTAGATGATACACTCTAACAACTTCCTACTTATTTCCTTCCTATGAGACTCGAAACATAACCAACGCAAAACCAACGCAAACCCAAACCAATAATAATAATATCCCCATCGCTATAATAGCATCACTGCTATTCTTCTCAAAGGCTTTGGCATTGAATTAACCGCAAAGGTTGAGATATCATTAAACAACCAAACCGAACCAAACCAAAATCAGGAAGTGGGTGAGGGATTTATTCCTTTACAAAGATCTATAGTGCTATAAGAAACGCAAACAGCTTCGTCTAAGATTTGAACTCGTGTCACCACTTCAGTTTCCTACGACTATAACCGTTACGGTAAGCACACCCCATGATATATTGTAAATTGAGATATGTAACAGAATAAAGAGGGTTGGAGGATGACATCAGCAGTTGTAGTTGTCTCAGTGTCGACTTCCGTTTTTGAAAAATCTGTCTATACTCTATTTTGATATATTTCCGTTATTTTTCGAATAATTTTTTTATAGATGATATAAATTGGTGGGGACTCAATATTAAGCTTAACTGACGCCTTCAGTGGCCGTTAAGTGAGCAAAACGAAACGATGAACTGTAAATACAATATTTTGTAATGTTGTTGCTATCTTTCAACTCAAAATAACCGACAGTAAACAGTCAACCACAAGAACTCTCACGATAAATACGAGAATCGTGCACACGAAAATTTGGGATTTTCAAAAGGTTCAGTCAATCAGTGAGCAGCCATTTAAGGATAAGTCAGGAGCTTAAATTTTGGAGCTAGCAAAACCCCTCTGTTGGAAATTGACTTAAAGACCTCCTTTGACCTGTCGATGCAGCTGGTGATATCAGACACTAAGAATAAAATAACAGGAAATTCACCTGATATCTAAAGTAAACAAGACGCAGGTGTCTCAGGCGGAAATCCCGCGTAAATTGTGTGGATGACATGCTTGAAGGAAGTGCGATCAGGTGCATTGAGTGGCTGGCATGAGAGAAGGAGGCGTGTCGACATGCAACGTGTAAGTCGCAGAATGGAAGGGATGCCACCAGGAGAATTTGCGTGGGCGTTTGGAATATTATATAACAAAGTAGATTTCTACCCGAAAAGCAAAACGAAGAGGAAAGCGGTTCTCAGAAGATCACTACCGTCGGCCTCTGTGTGAGTGTGGGCATCTCAGCCGTCTTTGAACCTCCGTAGTCTACCCACCCGAACATTAAGAGTAATAAAAGGAAAAGAAAATAAGCTGATTATATTTTCATACATCATTGTTGCTGTTTTTCTCTGCTGGAAAATATTTCCCTCCTGACAATTTATGGAATGAAAGTATATTTTTATCGACTCAAAAATATCACTTCACTTCTTGATTTAGAGCTTGGCTCGGAGAGATATTGAAAAACACAGATAAAGTGAGTGGTATTTTTTCTGTAATCATGTGTCTGATTTTTATGTTTTCTATTAACTCATCGTCATCTCTTCCTTTCGCAGTAGACTCCGGCAATTTTTGTCGAGAGTTAGCAATGCAGCAATTTTCTATATGATATTAGAAAATGTTATATACATATATGATAAGTTGAGTTTGATTTAATTAATGTTCCACTTTTTATATAAACATATACACCACTTTTTTTTTCATTTAGAACACAAGGGAGTAATTTTAGCATCAGAAATCGTCAATCGTTGGGCTTCGATGTGTTTGCGATTTCATTACCGGATTTTCATAAAAATATCAATAAATCCTGTTTCCAATACCAAAGAAGCGAAAGCAAGAAAAAAAAAGATATTTTTTTCCTATTACCCAAGGGTAAATAGAATAAATTATATATCTATTAGAGGCTTTTGGGAAGAATCAGAAATTGTGTGTTTTGAGAAAGAGATGGTGCCGTGTTGTCTCTCTATAAAAACAGTAATTTTATACTTTCATTTATTTATTAATATTGGTGTATCTTTATGTTTGTAAACTGGTCTTTCATATCATTACAACTGATTCCCATTTTCACTCTTAATGCAACTAGCCTCATGCTAGACATGGATTTGTTTTATATATAATTAAAAAGAACAATTTATCGATGTTTGGACATGGCATGGCACAACTGAATCATCAAGACGAATAAACGTTGGAAACAAACGTGATTGTCCAATTCTTTCAGCAACGGGATCAAGTGACAATCTTTTCAATTGATTGGTTAATTTTGTATACGAATGTCCGAAGGAATTGATACACGAAATGGCTTAGTCACAAAGAGAAAACTATAAGGAAAATAAGTTTCTTTATTTGACAATTCGCTGACCAAGTTAAAGCGATTATAAAGAAAGGTTAGTTTTCTGACCTTGAAATATTAGAAATACACCAATAAATAAATAGGGAATCACGGCAATAACACGCAAATACAATAATCGACACACCAAATACTGAAAAACAGTAATACTGACCGAAATGAACTGAAAAGTAGTAATTATTAAAATACCAAACACCCAAACCACACAGAACAAACACTAAAACAAGAAGAAGAAATGAATACAGAAAATTTAAAGAGAATTATGTCAGAAAAGAAGACTAGATTTCCATCGCTAAGAAACCAAGACTGGAAAACAGTCAAAGCAGAAACTGAAAAAATAAACGAATTATTAACACATATCTCAACAAACAATATCACGGAATTAAACGAACGAATCTATGTTGGAGCGAAATTAGCCTGTTACAAAATCAGTGTTTCCTGAAAGAACACGAACAGAAACTTCAAACCTGGATAGGAAATTCGACTGGAAATGCAGGTAAGAAATCTTCGACAATTAGGAACAGTGATAAGTCAGAGAAAAACACTGGAACATGTGACAAAAAGGGAAAAAGAAAGACAAGTAAAACAGACAATACAACCCGAGGAAATAAACAAGAAGGTACTGGTGAAAGAAGGAAGATTCAAAAGATACCGAGACAGGAAAAACAATAAAGAAAAAACAGGACATTCCAAAACAATGAAAAAAATTAGGGGGAGAATTCCCGAAGACGAACCAACAACTAGATGACAAGGAAACAAAACAATTTTGGAGCAAAATAAGGTAGCCAAGGGAACATAGCAGAGAAGCCGAAATGATGAGCGACATAGGAAAAATTTAAACGAACTTAAAGAAGGACTGAAGACAAAAATACACCTTGATTCTCTCAGAGAAACATTACAGAAAGAACCAAAATGTAAAAAGCTAGAACTTGATGGCATACATAGATTTTGGTTTTAGAAATTCATTTCTATCCATGACAGACTGGCTAGGTGTGTAACCGGAAGGAGACAACGTGATGAGAACCACGCGGTAAGATTTAGACAGAGTGCGGGGAATCGAGAGTCGAGAGAGGGACATGCAGCTGATCAGATAATTAGGTCGTCTCTGACGATACGGCTTGCAAGGGGGTGCAAGCGTTGGCACCCCCTGGCTCCCAGAAGAAGATTTGGGACAAGAAGCAGTCCCTTCTCTGAGTATATGTCTCTCCATCTATCTCTCAACTAACAACAAACTGTGGGCCCCTTTCGAGAATAAAATGAGAGATATATTTTTATAAAGAAGTGTTTTGTTCGTTCATAGAATTTCGTAATGAGTATACAACATAAGTCCCTAGACCTTGCTAGAGAACTGAAAAAGTTATGGAACATGAAATTGACGGTGATATCACTTCTAATTAGCGCACTCGGTACTGTGGCAAAAGGATTGGTATAGGAACCGGAGGACTTGAAAATAATGGGACGAGTGCAGATCAGTCAAACTACAGCATTGTTGAGATCGACCAGAATACTATGGAGAGTCCTGGAGACTTGAGGAGACTTGTTGTCACTCAGACTCCAGGGGAAAACCATTAGCTAACGCTGGTGTGAAAAACTTTCAGATGAGTAAAACAATAATAAAAAGATTAAATGGAAAGATTAACAAACACTTAGCCATTGCCATAGAACTGAAAAAGCTGCGGAAAGCGGAGGTTGACTGTGATACTTATCGTTACTGTTACGCTTGGAACGGTCCCTAGAGTCTTTGTAAAAAGACTAGGGATTAGAAATTAGTGAAAAAAATAAATCATCCAAACTACGGCATTGTTAAGATCGACTTGAATACTCAAAAGAATCTTGTACACGAGAGGAGATTTGTTGTCACTCAGACTTCAATGAAAGACGACCGGCAAACGTTGGTATGGAAAAATTGATGATAATCATAATAACAATAATATTAATGAATTGAATTAATCACATGTGTAAGATTCAAACAGGTCACTGAACTTGGGCAGAAAACCAGACATATTGCGTTGCATAGAAGGAAGAACATGTCAGATAAGTAAATATATTTACGATTATTTGTGAGGTTGATTAGATTGTATTGCACATTCAGATGTAAAATCTATCTATCTATCTATCTATCTCAAATCGTTCATATCTATCTATCTATCTATCTATCTATCTCAGTTTGTTGATATCTGTGTAATTACTTATCTATCAATCGATTGATCTAAGTATATTCTTATCCATGACTCTTTTCATATCTATCTATCTATCTATCTATCTATCTATCTATCTATCTATCTATCTATCTCAAATCGTTCATATCTATCTATCTATCTATCTATCTATCTATCTCAGTTTGTTGATATCTGTGTAATTACTTATCTATCAATCGATTGATCTAATTATATTCTTATCCATGACTCTTTTCATATCTATCTATCTATCTATCTATCTATCTATCTATCTATCTATCTCAAATCGTTCATATCTATCTATCTATCTATCTCAGTTTGTTGATATCTGTGTAATTACTTATCTATCAATCGATTGATCTAAGTATATTCTTATCCATGACTCTTTTCATATCTATCTATCTATCTATCTATCTATCTATCTATCTATCTATCTATCTCAAATCGTTCATATCTATCTATCTATCTATCTATCTATCTATCTCAGTTTGTTAATATCTGTGTAATTACTTATCTATCAATCGATTGATGTAAGTATATTCTTATCCATGACTCTTTTCATATCTATCTATCTAACAAAGAGAGTAATTAGCCAAATTTGGTCTGGCATAGATACATAGGAGGAAAGGAAATTGCTTTGCACCAAATGCAACAAAGTTGCATTTCTTAAAAATCAATATTCGTAAATGTGTTGTATAGCCATGATACAACTATACGTATATATATATATATATATATATATATATATATATATATATATATATATATATATATATATATATACATGCAGAAACATAATCAACAATAATGAATGAACGAACACACTTCTTTAGAAAAATATACCTCTCACACTTTATTCTCAAAAGGGTTGCGAAAGGGTTGTGTGTGAGAGGTGAGTTGGAGACGGAGATAGACTGCAACATATTGACCCCAAGTTCTTCTGGCGATAGCAGCACTTCTTTCTCATTCTGCTGGGCTGCTCAACCGGGGGTCACTGAGGGCCACAAGCCCTCTGTCTGGAGATGGTTCTCACTCCCTCGAACTGCATCTCGAACTCCAACTGCAACTGACCCCCAACTAACTGAAACCGTCGGTGGCACCGGGTTATATAATTGTTTGACACCCACCTGCTTCTTGTGGGCGTCACATCTACAGCGAATTCAATCCGTCCACAGGTCAAGGTGATATCTTCGACAGGATGCACCTGTTTCTCGATTGACGGCTCAGTCGAAGGTCAATATTTTACAAATGTAAATATTTACTAAGCTCAATCGTGTTTTATACGAAGCCAAATAAATATGAATTCAGAAAAGGAAGGTTGTGTTACGCTAGTTTTACTTGTACAATTCCAAGTCAAACACCTTCTTTTCAATATCATTATTCGAAATAGTGGCTTTTACCGGGGATTGAACACCAGTCTATAGATACGAGGGTCATTAAATAAGTTTCCAGACTTTTTTCGTATGGGCACTTTTATTGATAGTACATACATAAAACTCTAGTCCCCTTCGAAGTAATGTCCTCCGGCTGCAATGCACTTGTTATACCGTTCCAACAACTTCTGGAAGGCCCTCATGGAAGTCTTCTTGTGTGAGCGTGTCAATGACCTTCGTCACAGCCTCTTTCATCTCCTTAGTTGTCTCAATACGACAGCCTGTGAGGTTAGGGATTAACCAAAAGTCATAGGGAGCAAGGTCTGGACTGTAGGGAGGGTGAGCAGCTGTCTTGATGCCCATCTTGGTCAAATAGTCTGTGACAACGATGGAGTTGAGGACTGGTGAATTGTCCTGGAGGAAATGCCACTGACCTGGTTTGAAGAGTGCTGGCCTCCTCCGACGGAATCTCTTCCTGAACTCCCTTAAAACCTCAACATAGTAACCCTAACCCTAACCCCTTGGCCAACCAACTCTGGTGTATTGACTTCCTTACTCCTCCCACACCTCTCATCATCCCTCACAGACTCCCTGCCTTCCTTGAATCTCTTTTGTCACTCAAAAACTGATGCTCAATTCATGCAAGATGCTCCAAAAGCAGTCTGAAGCATTCCATACGTTCCTGTGGCATTTTTTCCAAGTTTAAAACAGAGTTTTATTGCATATATTTCTTCTAAAGTGTCCTCACGTCCAGATTGCATTTTTGAAATTCACCGACTGTGTCAATCAGGCTTTAGTAGGTTGTATTCCAATTGCTGCTGTAGCTGTTCATTTAAACATGAAATTATAAAAATTGCTCAGTTATCTCATAAGATATATAGCAATAATATACTGAATTTTCAAGAGTATACGACAATTTTAAATGTCTGTACAAAAAAAGTCTGGGAACTTATTGATGGCACCACGTATACTTGAAAAAGCTTAACTACCTCAGGTATCAAGTTAGATTTAACAGTCAGTTACTACCCGCTTGGTTTACGGACTTTTATTCGACATTAAATCTATTCATCTCTTTGTCTTGTTTCTGGGGCTTAGAATACACTTACTGGTTGGTTGGTTGGTTGGGTTTTATGGTATATCAACCTTTGTAGGTTATTTAACACCAAATCAATTTTTATGCAAATAGTCAGTTCTATTTCAAAGAATTTAGTTTAACATGAGTACACAGTTTAATTCTAAAAACATTTCTATTTCAAGCTATTCAGTTTATACAAACAGTTCTAATTCAGCCAATTCTGCCTAGTATAAGTATAGATTTTATTTACACACAGTTAAATGTCAAAACAGTTCTATATTAAACAATTCTGTTTAGTTTAAGTACAGTTTCAATGTGAAAAACAGGTCCATTTCAAACAATTCAGTTTAGTATGAGCACGCATTTTAAATGTCAGTACAGTTTAATTGTCAAAAACATGTCTATTTCAAGCTATTCAATTTAGTCACTCAGTTCTTATTCTAACAATCCAGTCTAGCATAAATATGCAGTTAGTTCTATTTAACCCATAGATAGGACCCCATCAGGTGTTACCTCTCCGGGCCAGAGTGGACCTGGGAGCAATGGCAATAAAGAGGTGCTCCGTATTCCCCAAAGCTCCAGCATCACTGGAACCTCACCATCAGATTGTTTAGTGTCATATCCAGGTCACTCTTAGGGAGAAGTCTTACCCCTCTGCAGATGTGCAGTTGGTGTATTCTACAACCCCAGCCAACTGGGAAATACGCTTACTGTGTCCCCCCACAGAGGATTAAAACCCCACTGTTCATGAACACTCTGACCCTGTTAGGGTCCCATCTTTGAGTCAAACAGAAAACTGTTCGAAAATTATTTGTATTCGATAAGAATATTGGTTCAATATGTAAAATACATAAATTATTTGTATTAAGACTAGTTACTTGTAGCTCTAATTGTTTACAAAGGATTTTTATTATTAATTACTTGAAAGCATATAATCGTGTGTAAATTATTTGTATTAAGACTAGTTACTTGTTGCTCTAATTGTTTATTAAGGATTATTATTAGCTACTTTAAACCATATAGATATGTGCAAACAAATGATAATTATTAAATAGAAATACTTACTTGAAAACACTAGTATTAACATTGGACGTCTGTTTTTTTTTAAATTATGGCATATCAACCATAATAGGTTATTTAATGACAAATCTTCTTCATATATATATATATATATATATATATATATATATATATATATATATATATATATATATATATATATATATATAATATGATTCGTGAACACATTTTGTAGATAACATTTTTAAACGAGCTTGAGATCATTTTTTGCACATTGTTTAATAGTTTCTAGTATTTCTTTTTACTATTATTTGTTTGCACACAGTTAAATAGTTTTAAGAATGTCTATGTAGCAATCACAATTAAACATCAGCCATTTGTTTACACACAGTTAAATGATCAAACATGTTCATTTGTAACAATAAGATTTAGCATAAGTCATTTGTTTGTCCACCGTTTAAATGTCAAACCTATTTTACCAATAGATAGGACCCTGTCAGATGCTACCAGTGTGGATACTCATTACTCAGGTTCGTAGTGGGGGTCTTACCCCTCTGCAGAGATGCAGTCGGTGTATTCTACAGCCCAAGCCGACCGGGCAGAATTGGATTGGATTAATTAAAACCATACAAATGTGTGCAAATTATTCCTATAAGATAGAAATTCTTGATGCATAACTTTGTGCAAAAAGAATCGTTTACGAAACAACAGCACAGAAATCATTAAAAAAATAAATGTACAATGAAGAGGATTTCCGAACCTCGCAGCAAGAAATAACGTAAAACAGGTTGACATAGCGTTGAAATCAATTGTATTCATCTTTCTCTTTATCTCTTTTGAATTATCTGTCTACTTCGATTTGTTGCCTGCCTTTGAACATCTATCTATCTATCTATCTATCTATCTATCTATCTATCTATCTATCTCCGTCTGTTCATATCTATCTATCTATCTATCTATCTATCTATCTATCTATCTCCGTCGTCATATCTATCTATCTATCAATCTATCTATCTATCTATCTAT
>CAUZXS010002843.1:67500-125000 GCA_963585895.1 Sepioteuthis lessoniana
TGGCTGAGTCTTACAATATATATATATATATATATATATATATATATATATATATATATATATATATATCTGAAAAAAAATCAAGAAACTGTCATGCAGCTATAAAACATTTATTTCAGCTGGGCACTCTATAAGAGAAACAAGCCTCTTCAGAGAGCCATCATTCGATGAAGAGAAAATTTTTTTAACTGCATACGGATTATTTTCTCATTAATGTCAGGTATTTGAACAGAGGTAAAAGCCACTATTTCAAACGGTGATTTAAAAAAAAGTAGATAAGCCAACCTTTCCCCACTGTAAAGATTAACATAAAACAATATTCGTTTGCTCCATTATATTTTTCTTTCCTTATTTTGACATTTTGTCAAAGTAAATTAAGTTTGATATTCATCTTTAAGCAGGCTGTAGTGTGTAATTCCCCTTGACTATTGTCAAAATATAAGTTAACTCATCGCAAACAATTTAGCCTCACAAAATAACAAATGACAAGGTTTTTATTTAATATCATTAGTTTTTATTTCTTGCTGATTGATCTATAATCACCGTTAATCGATGTTTTCCTTTGAAAATAAATACAATTGGGTCTTGTATTTTGGTCCTGTCAGGTTATTTTATGTCAAGAGGTTCGATGTTGTACATCTATAGTTACCCTTTTGAATTTGATGGTTGGTTGTGTTTTACGATATATGAACCCTTGTTGATTACTTAATGCTACATCCTGTTCATTCAAATGTACGAGGATCATTAGATAATTTTCCAGATTTTTTCGAATGGGCACTTTTATTGAGAGTACACACATGAAACTCTAGTCCCCTTCGAAGTAATCTTCTCCGGCTGCACTGCACTTGTTGTACAGTTCGAACGACTCCTCGAAGGCCCCATGGAAGTCTTCTTGTGTGAGCGTGTCAATGACCTTCGTCACAGCCTCTTTCATCTCCTCAGTTGTCTCAAAACGACAGCCTCTGAGCTTAGGGAATAACCAAAAATCACAGGGAGCAAGGTCGAGACCAAAGGGAGGTTGAGGAACTATCTTGATTCCCATCTTGGTCAAATAGTCTGTAACAAGGATGGAGTTGTGAACTGGTGAATTGTCCTGGTGGAAATGCCACTGAACCGATTTGAAGAGAGCTGGCCTCTTCCGACAGAATCTCTTGCTGAACTCCATTAAAACCTCAACATAGTAACCCTAACCCTAAACCTTTGGCCAATCAACACTGGTCTATTGACTTCCTTACTCCTCCTACAATTCTTATCATCCCTCACAGACTCCCTGCCTTCCTTGAATCTCTTATGCCACTCAAAATCTGATGCTCGATTCATGCAAGGTGGTCAAAAAGCAGTTTGAAGCATCCAATAGGTTTCCGTGGCATTTTTCCAAGTTTAAAATAGAATTTTATTGCATATCGTTCTTCTAAAGAGTCCTCATTGCATTTTATAAAATCATCAGCTGTGACAATCAGGCTTTAGTAGGGTGTATTCGAATTTCTGCTGTAGCTGTTCATTTGAACCTGAAATCATAAAAATTGGTCAGTCATCTCATAAGAGGTATAGCAAAAACATACTGAATTATCAAGAGTCAACGTCAATTTTTAATGCCCATACAAAAAGTCTGGAAACTTATTGAATACACCACGTATTAAATATATATGATTTATAAGCAAATATTTTGGAAGTGACATTATTTTTAAACGGGATAGAACTCAATTGTTTGCTCTCAGTTAAATGGTTTTAAGTTTTGCTAAGGCAAATAGTTCTGTTTGCACACAGTTGAATATTCTTAAGCATTATTATCCAATACTAATTATTTATTATTAATCATTTGCTGCATTCAGTTAAATAGTTTCCTGTATTGTAAATGATTAAACAGTTCTATTACAGTACACTGCGTTTTCATTTGTACAGCTTCCTAATCATACAAGGAGTGAAACAAAGAACAACATGTTAGCGCACCAACTCACACGATACTACCAACCACAGTGGATACCTACCAAATCTTAAATTGTTTCACTTATATGATATACTGTACTGCGGACAAGTACGTACTAAATTGATATAAAAATTTTGACTCACTCTAGTAAAACAAATTTCTTTTTTTCATATTGCTTCTTATTCTATCTTTCCCTTGTCTTGATCAAACAGGAATTGTTATCAGTTGCTTGTCGACAGAACTACTAGATTCGAGTGATGGTCGACCAGATATCAACTAATGCGTAATGACAGCACTTTCGTACCTCGTTCTGTTCCTTTTTATACTTATATTTTTAGTTTTATATCGTCTCTTTTTGGCAGAACTATTGATGAGTCCACAAGCGGCCTGAGAATACACACAAGATAAAAGTAACTATATCTAGACAGTTTGACATCTTCTCTTTAAAAAAAGCAACTTCTATTTCGGTTACAGACAAGATTTTCTTTTGAAAGTCGACTCTTATATGAAACTTTATTTGTTTTCAGTTTTCTATAGTACTTTTTCTTCTATCGTCAGACCATTGTCAACTGTTACTAATTAAAGGGAAACATTGTAAGGGCCGCGTGGATTCTCAGAAAACTGATGTGTTTGTTGTCTTTATAAGGAAAGTACCGTCAACTATTACAACATATTGGGCAAAAAATATCTTTATCTACATCTAGGAAGTTGTATTAGACTGAATTGAAGGCACAGTATTCACAGCTATTGTGGAACATCGTGTCTTTCTTTTGAAAGAATGTGTCACAAGGTCAATTTTAAAGCAGAATACAGATAATTTAAATTCAGATTTTTACCCTATTTACCAACTCCTCCGATCGGGCAGGATATGACACAATGTCATTTTTAAGCGGAGTTTAACAGGTTTGAATTCAGAGTTTTCCTTCTCCTTGACTAGTTGCCTCACCAAGGCTGAAGAACCCAGTCTGCCCTATTATTCACCCATAGCTAGAGGGAGAATAATTGAGTTCATACCTTTCCCAAGGGTATTAGTGCTATGTGAAATGCAATCAGTCTTGTCCAGGATTTGAACTCGTGTCGCCGTGTCCATTTCCTACGACGATGACCATTACACCACGGGCACCTCCATATTCAATTTTTTACTTCACTTAGATTAGTTACTAAACCAAGGATAAATAATTACGTGTGTTCTACTAGTTACTCGTGGCTGAGTTGAGAAGATATGAATTTATTCTTTTTTCAAGGGAATTAACGCAAAAGTGAAACGCAAATGTTTTCGTCCAGGATTTGATCTCAGGCCACCATGTTCATTTCCTAAGATGATGACAGTTACGCTCCTCAGCTTCACGACTAATAGTATATTAGTATTGCGAATATTTATGTTTAAAGTGAATATGCTTATTACTTATTCCGAATGTATATAATCATATTAATGTTTAAGTTAATCTTAAATGTTACAGGTAAATATTCTCTTTATTTCTGTTTTCAGGACTGTTTCATACACTTGCGTTTCTACAATGAGGGATCTCCTACGGTAGAACCCAACATTGTAGAAACCCTTTATGTTTGGGTTAATCTATCTATCTATCTGTGTGTGTGTGTGTGTCTGTGTGTCTGTGTTAATTGGATCAGATGTGCGGTTACAAATATTAGTGGTGAAATTATACTAGCAAGTTATCCCTAGTTTGAGAAATGACGCCACACACACACACACACACACACACACACACACACACACACACACAGAGAGACACACACACAGATAGATAGATAAATAGATAGATAGATAGTGAAATAGAGAGAGAGAGAGAGAGAAAGAGAGAGAGAAAGAGAGAGAGAGAGAGTTTCAAGGAGAGAAAGATTCAAAGAAATATTAACACTTTATTCATTCCCAGGACAAAAATTCAGATGGTAATGCCTAAAACATCCTAAAAGAAATCCTGCATCCCATTATTTGAAAGGTTTGTGCCGTTCAAATTAAACCAGTTTTCAACTTTATGAGACGCAAGAACAGTCTGAATATTTAACACGAATGCTTAGTGATATATCAAATAGACTTCATTCATCTTTGAACTTGGAATTAGACATCACTTATTTGATTTCAGGTGTAGTGTAGATTATCGCTTTCAACTTTGTGCCATTTTCTCTGAATCAAATTTAACTTTTAGTTACTGAGGTCCATATGGATTTTACACCATTGAAACGGTAAAAAGGAGACCAGGGATCTATCAATAGTTATATATATATTACCTAATGCTGTTGTACTCAAACAATTTTGAGCAGGGAATTGGAATCATCATGTATGTAAGAATCGAAATAATCTATCACCTTACCGTCTTATTTACGAACTATGGTTCTTTGCTGTTCATCTTCTATATATATATTTCAAAGCTTAACACAATTCAAAAATGAAGTCTACAAAGTATGTAAATACCCAACTCTTTCACAATGAGGAAGATGTGACACAAGGTCAATTTTTAAACGGACAGATCCTGGATTTTTCCTTCTTCTGTATTGGTTACTTAATCAAAGCAAAGGAACCCGTTCTGTTCTACTACTTATCTATCGATGAAATCATTGTACATTCGTATTTACATTTTTTGTGTAATTGTTGCTTTAGAGTTGTTTGTTTTTGCAAGAGGTCCTACCGAAAAGTTTTTAAACGGATCTATTTCACCGATTGATGGGACCCTAACAGAAAATGCCACTTCTGGTGAATGTAAACCTGGGAGTAATGGCAAGGAAAGATTATCTCCCCTCCCCAGATCTCGAGAACTTGAACCTCACCTTCAGATGCAATTTAGTGTCAAACCCAGGACATAAATATCCTATAAATAAAATCGACGTTTATATGTGTTCAAACACGTTGCTCATGAATATTTATATATTTGCTTTTCGCATATATTTGACCATAAAAATCCGGTGCAAAATGTTATTTCCCCTGAGCCCAATTGTATGTCGTCTGGACGTGTTTACTTCCACTTCCTTTCAAGCATTTACACTGCCAACACTGATGCAGTTTTACAAATAGAAACCAAAAGGGTAACGAATGGTCAAGTCGTTGTAACAGTCGGTTATTCTTTTAGACAAGACAAAACGCTCAGCGTGAAAGAAGAGACAGTGCCGTTGGCAGAGAACCATTGTGTCTATCATCTTTTCATACCCCAACCCGTTTCCTCGAAAAGCTTGATTACGCTTTCCCCCCACCCACCATGAACATCCGCTCTTTAACAATCCCTTTAGCATTTTCAGTCACTCCCTGGAATAATGGAGCGTTTTTGTTTTGAATCAAATCTTCAAATGACAGCCACATCACTCATAAATATCTACAAAGTCACATTACTAACTATGATCATCATAATCAAGTCAGTTGACAACAGGGAGTTCTCTGGTTCTTTATCTTGTCATTCGTCAAGATCATCCATCGCTCTTGGTAGGTCTTTTAGACTGCATCCGGTGTCTGCACAGAGCTGATCTTAGTTAGATTTTATTGGTTGGCCAAAGCTGGCGCGTTCTTGTGCAAGAGTCAATCAGAGAAAGTTTCTTTGGAGTTCCTTCTTACTTTTCCAGCTGTGCCTTGCTTGTCTTTCTTCGTCTTATTTGGATAATTTGTTAGATGGGAAATATGTAGGCGTACAACTGCTATTTTGTTGGTTGTTGCTTCCAGCATTTGTTCAAAACAGCAAGTAACATTCTTATATAGATCCCATCTAGCTTTTTCTCCATTATTTTCGTTAGCATCCACATTGGTGCATCCATACAATAGTACTGACACGGTCACAGCTTGAAAGAAATCTCGTTTTATTTTTTGAGAGAGCTCAGATTTCCATAGGATCGATAACTTGTAAATAGCAGACAACACCTTTGCTAGGCGTATGTAGACATCACTTTCAGTCGATGAGATGTTGCTGCTGAGGTATGTGAACAAGTCTGCTAATTTTAGAAGCTTTCCTCTTAGAGTGGAGATGAATACTGGTTTAAAACACATGTAGTTTGTTTTATTAGCATTCGAGTAGAAGCCAATGCCTCTCGCAACATATTTCAGGTTATGCAGTAGAGATTCTTCTTGGGCAAGTGTTTTTGCAAGAAGCGCTTGATCATTAGCCTAGTCTGTACCTATAATAATGTCTTTGCGTTATAGTCTGCTTCTTGCCGTTTTTATAATGCAAAACCATTTTCTCTTTTCAGGTCTATTGGTGCACAAAAAATAAATATAGGAAGATTATAAACATATATGATTATAATGCGTCTCCTTGTAAAACTCCAGTGACAATGTTAAAGAAGTTTGTGTCACGATAAAAAGAGCAAACAACTTCTTTCGTGTTTTTTAAAGCATCATTTTAGCGGTAACAATTTCTATGGGGAGACAATATGCTGGTACAATTTCCTCTATTTTTCCTTGGCCCAAACACCGGCTGCATTTCTGCAGAGGGTTAAAACTCCTCTTAAAGTGTCCTGCATATGACACTAAACAATATGATGGTGAGGCTCCAGTAATGCTAGAGCTTTAGGGAAAGCTGAGTGCCCTTTTATTGCGATCGTTCCCTGGTCCACTCTGGCCCGGAGTGGTAGCACCTGATAGGATTCTATCGATAGGTCAAATAAAATTAAACTGTGTACTTATGCTCAACTGAATTGCTTGAAAAAGAATTGTTTGTCATTCAAACTGCGTACTTATGCTCAACTGAATCGTTTTGAATAGCATTGTTTTGACATTTAACTGTGTGTAAATAAGAAACTGTACTTATACTAAACTAAATTGTTTGAAATAGAATTGTTTGTTTGTGGCAAAATGGATTTGGCATTAAATAACCAATAAAAGTTGATATGCCATAAAACTAAACCAAACCAAAAGTATCTTTCCTATGTGCACGGAATCAAATGCCTTGGAGAAATGTACGAACAATATTTTTTGCTCCAACTCCGACAATGACGAATTGTTTGAATCTGTGATGTCGATTGATTTCTCCTATAGCCCTTTTAATTTTTTCGAAGAATTTTCTCGATTTCAGGTTGGATACGATTAAGACAAAGTGCATCATAAAACTTAGCAGCAATAGCACTTACACTTATGCCTCTATAGATTTTATTCATTTCGAGGTCACCTTTCATAGGGGAATGCAGGATTATGACCTTTTCTCTTTTGAGTTTTCTTCATACACAGCGTTGCATAGTCGAAGAAGTATGTTCACTAATATTCTTCTCTTCCATATTTCAGGATAGATTTCATCTGCCGATCTTTTGCTTTTGTTCTTTTCCAATATTGCATCAAATTCTTTTTCCGTAAACTGTTCTAGTTTGATGTCTAGATGGCCCTGTGCCAAGACCCACCTAAAAAAAACATGTGCCTCAATCGACCGGTTGGTAAGACGTACGATAAATACCGACAAATGCCCTCTTTCTCTCAGCAGAGTGGAGCGTATGGACTACTCTCTGGGAGGCGCTAGGCTGGGACATTCTTCGGTTGGCCGCGTTGGTCGGTACACGGATCTAGTTGGGTGTGTCCAGTCAACGTGAGCTTTGACCGGTATCCTCGAGCCACGGGAGGCCGTTCCCCCAGGCTGTAACCCTACTTGGAGGAGTTGTGCCTGAGGCACTTCTTTTTAGGGAAATGCCGACAGGTCCGATGCATTTTTGGAACCACTGGGCGTGTCTGGGCTACGGCTCTGCGCTCGGACCCACTTAACAGGCCACAACAGTAATCTTTCGTTGGTTGTTTTTTCTAGTTCACAGACGCCACACTTATATATGAGTAACGATAGTTTCTTGATCCTGGCCGTTGACCTATAAAGTTCTTCTGTCCAGCATCTGATAAAGTGCGTGGTTGACTCGTCTTTGAATTCATCCTCCGTACTTAACATCAATCTTACTGGCTCCTCATGGTTTACATTGCATTATGCTTATAAAGTTGGTATAATACTCTCCATCCGCCGAAACTTTTTGCCAGTGCCAAATCGAGGCAACACAATTATTGTAGACTTTTGCTGCCACAGGGTTATATATATATCCGGTGTTACGCTTACAAAGTTTCCATGACGTAATAATAAATGTTGTATGTTACAGCTGTGTCTTTATAAACATATAAATATATCTCTCATTTTATTCTCGAAAGGGGCCCACAGTTTGTTGTTAGTTTGAGAGATAGATGGAGTGATATATACTCAGAGAGGTGACATTTTCTTGTCCCATATCTTCTTCCAGGAGCCAGGGAGTACCAACGCTTGCAACCCCTTGCAGCCGTATCGTCAGAGACGTCAGAGACGCCTCTGATCGGCTGCCTATCCCTGACTCGACTCCCAGTTCTCTAGACTCTTTCTAAATCTGACCGCGTGGTTCTCATATCACGTGGTCTCCTTCCGGTAACACCCCTTCTCGACCGGCCTGCCTCGACGCAATGGCATCCCTCTGTTTACTAATCACAACTTAACAGCTTGTTAAAGCACACGGGATCACCAGGAACGAACAGAAAATCCATGTCATATGTTATGTAACATAAACATCAGCCTTGAAAGTATACAGCAGCTAGGATTAGATATGGCCTATAATTTGAACAGAGAGCAATTGCTCCAGTCAAATTTATAAGAAGAGCAGGTTCCTACTAGAACAAAAATCTACCCGGCACCTTGGGTTTATAATCTTTTTTTATATATATCTACGGCCTAAGACACTTAACGGAGGAAATAGAACAAGTCATAACATTTGTGGTGAGTTGCTTGTTTCTTCTTCCTTATCACAGGGCCATTTATAACTAACACAACAGTCGTTGGTGACTACACTTCAGAGAGATTCATAAACTGAAAGATTTTACTAACTTATACTTTCTGATTCTATCGATGAACAATTCCAAAGAATTGTGTTTTTAAGATATGTGTGAAATCGGTTAATAAGAAAATAGTTTCAATTTATTCACCTTACACAAAACTGTGCATTTCCGTTCTTTTTTTTTTTCTTTTTTTAAAACATACAATCTCAGGGATTTAAACTTTAACAACGTATTTCCCATGGGGGAAGGGTTATTATCAATAAAAACGACATATTTCCTCATGGTAAAAACTAAAACACGTAATAAAACATTTCATAGAATAAAAACCAAACAAAAAAGAAACAAAGAGTTGCAATGTATTTGTACTAAAAGATCATAAAAAGAAAAAAAAAGGGATATCGAATTTTTAAACGCTTTTTCTTGGTGGAGGAAATTTTGAGGTAATAGCCAGTTATTCACAATATGAGCAATTGGTGGTGTAATGGTGAGCAAGCTCGACTAGCAAACCTACAAGAGTGAGTTCGAGTCTCATTAGGTACCCCTTTCATATAGCTTTGTGCCACATCTAAGCAAAAAGCTTAGTAAATTACCACAATGTGAGCAATTTCTAGCGTAAAACAGTAAATTTGCTCATTGCTCTCTCGAATAGTGTGATAGTTAGCGAGCTAGATTAGCAAACTTTTACAACTGTGTTCGAGTCTCTTTGGGTGACCCATTCACATGGCTTGTGCTACTCTTAAGGAAAAACCTAAGTAAATTACTACCCATTGCTTCCTAAGGTGTTCATGACGCAAGACTTTCAATGAAATTTTCTCATTGGCTTCAGTTAAAGAATGATAGCAAAAACAAAACGATGAAAGAAAAAGGAAATTTATTTAGACAATGTGAAACATAAATACTATTAACAAATTTGCCAGGGATTTATACGAAAATAATATTACTTATTGTTATTCTAAAAGTGTTAGTGATTAAACAATATGAACGTTCTAATTTTTTTCAGGATTTGAAAAAACAACAACGGCAAATATCAGGAAGAAAATGGAATGTGGAATTCTCAAAAGAAATTTTCTAGTATGCCTAAAGTGTTTACATGAATTTGATGAATACAGACATTCTGTTCGGTTTAAGTTTTGTCAGATTGAAGTCTAATCCTGTATTTGTGATTATCGGAAGACGAATGAGAATGGAAAGAAACATTACCTCTTACACAAATACTGCAAAGAAGATGGCGGCTTATGACGAAGAGGCGAAAATATATTTTTGCTTTTATGACGTGAGAAGTGAAATACTATCGAGTTAAAAGCAGATCGTTTGGTAGAACCTGGGGATTTTAAAGTGAAGATATTGAAATAAGAATAGCTGACAGACGTAAGAGCAATGTTCCTTTTACTTTTTCAAAGAAAGAAAGAAAGAAAGAAGGAAAAGACAAAAACAGAAAATGGCGAGATTAATTCTAAGAAAGAAAGAAAAAAAGAAAAAAATAGAATGAAACAAAGACAATGGGGTCACGTGGTCGTCTGCAAAGGTGCGTAACACTGAATCAACAGTCCATAAAAATTATTTAAAGAGATACAAAAAATTGTTTTAATGAACCAAACGTATATTGAACTATTAAAGATATTTTAGCTTTTGGTGTGAAAATTTTCAGAAAAAATAAATATATCTTCAGGAAAAAAAAAAAAAAAAAAAAGAAAATAGAAAAAAAGAAAATAGAAAAAAAGAAAAATGAAAAAGAATGCGTTGTTAGAAGGGGTGAAGGCGAGGAAAGCAATGAGTGTGCGTGTGCGTGTGTGTGTGTGTGAGAGAGAGAGAGAGAGTGAGAGAGAGAGAGAAATACTGTAAACAAATTCGCCTACTGTAGCGCAACGGGTAAGCCAATTAACATGGTATATATTTACATCTACGTCCGCTTCGAACAGAATGTAAAATATAAGCGAAGTACAGTTTGTTTAAATTAAGAGTTTTCCTTTCTCTTAGATCTGTACCCATGAAGGGTTTAAAGTGCAGTGACTATCCTACTATTTAATAATAGCTGGTGGTAAAATTGTTGGATTTATATATTTCCAAAGGGCAATAGCACAATGTAAAAGTCATAGAACCTTGTGTAGGATTTGAACTCAGTTCAGCGAGTCTGTTTACTCCATAGATAACTGTTACGCCACGGGCGCCTCCTCAGTGCACTGGAAAATTTTGGAAGATTAAATCAGTTTGAAGAAAGAAGAAAGAATGAATAAAATAGAAAATCAGATATAATGGAGTAAAACATAATGAAAAAGAATGACAAAACAGATTAGAGAAAAAGAACGAAAACGCAAAAAAAAACAAAAAACAACCACAAACAAAACTACTATTAATTGCAATACTAATAAAAATATTACTACTACTACTACTACTACTAATGTATACCAATGTATACCTCCAACGTTACGACGTGCATGGAAAAGAGAGAGGCTATTTGATACATTTCTGGGTGGCATAATCTCTACCTGTCGGCTGCGGCTGTAGAATAGGCCGGCTGGACTTCTGCAGAGGAGTCCTGGGTGTGACACTTAACTGCATCCATATTGACCAACCCCTCCACTCGGGCAGGATATAACACAAGGTCAATTTTTAAGTGGAGTTTAACAGTTTTGAATTCAGAGTTTTCCTTCTCCTAGACTAGTTGCCTCACCAAGGCTGAAGAACCTAGTATGCCCTACTATTTACCCATAGCTGGAGGGAGAATAATTGGATTCATACCTTTCCCAAGGGTATTAGTGCTATGTGAAATGCAATCAGTCTCGTCCAGGATTTGAACTCGTGTCGCCTTGTACATTTCCTTCGACAATAACCATTACACTACGAGCATCTCCTATCTCCTAGACTAGATGCCTCATCAAGGCTGAAGAACCTAGTCTGCCCTACTATATACCCATAGCTGGAGGAAGAATTATTGGATTTATACCTTTCTCAAGGGTATTAGTTCATTGCGAAATGCAGTCATTCTCATCCAGGATTTGAACTCGTGTCGCCGTGTCCCTTTCCTACGACGATAACCATTACACAACGGGCACCTCTCTTAATATTAGTATTAAGACACTTAACTGCATCTGAAGGTAAGGCTCCTGTCCTGGAGCTTTGTGGAATATGAAGTATCTCTTCATTTCCATGACTCCCAGGTTCAATCAGACCCGGACAGATAGTAACTGGTAGGATCTCATCTATGAGCTAAATAGAACTGTTTAATCATTGAATTGGAATTATTATTAGTTATTTAAAACTATACAAATGAGTGCGAATTATCTATATTATAATTACTATTGTTAAATAGCAATACTTGTAACAGTGTTCAAAAACAATTAATATTAGATTGAATTACTAGTATTAGGAATACTTGTAACCATTTAACTGTGTGCAAACAAATAAGCTCTAACAAATAGAGTAATAAATACCAACCAACCAACCAACCAAACAAACAAACAAACAATAGGCATAATCATGTAGGTACCAAGACACACACACACACACACACACACACACACACACACACACACACACACACACACACACACACACATATATCATTGTATCATTGGTTCAATAAAGGTATTCCACAGGTACAAGCCGAAGAGTTGGCAAGTCTATCAGAGAGCGATTAACGCTTTTTCCCCTGAAGTAGTCAGACACCGTACATTTATATCTTTACCGGTGTCATACTAAAAAGAGTCACTGAGTGTATAGTTCCGGTATAACAATTACTTACAACGATTATCAATAGAAGAAATAAAAGGAAATGGTTTCATACTAAAAAAAAAAAGACAAGAAGCTTACGATATCCATCGGAGACTATTACGAATGCAGACTACGCAGATGATCTCAAGTTGAATCACTTTTGCACAGTAAACATTAACAGACATTAGTTTCTCCGTGAACACAGATAAAAAAGAGTTCACGTGTTTTTATCAAAATGGCACCTTATGCACAATAAATGCCAAGCCCCTGAAATTGGTAGATCAGTTCATATACCTCGGTAGCAATATGTCATCCACTGAAAGTAATGTAAAAATACGCATAGGAAAGGAATGGACGGCTGTTAACAGGTTAAATGTTGAAATCTGATCTCTCTGATAAAATAAAACGGTAATTCTTCCAAAGAGTTGCCGTATCGGTACTAATGTATGGTTGCACCACTTGGAATCCAATGAAATGCTTGAATAATAATCTAGATGGAAACTATGCAAAGATGCTACTTGCTGTTTTGAACAAATCCTGAAAACATTATCCAACAAAATTACAACTGTCAGGACTCTTACCTCCCATCTCATAAACCATCCAAGTAAGATAATTAAAACATGCCGGACACTGCTGATGAAGTTAAGACGAATTCATTCGCAATGTTCTCCTATAGACTCCTACAGCTCTGTGCAGGCTCTAATGACGTCCAGAGAAACTACCAAGAGTAATGGATTACAGAGAGAGAGAGAGAGAGAGAGAGAGTGAGAGAGAGAGAGAAGGGAATCTATGCTATCGACATACATTGATGGTGAAGAATAGAGCATTTCCTCTAAAAGCGTCACGATTTTAGCTGAGATGTAGAGAAGAAGAAATCGAAAACAAAACGAAACAAACACACGAAACAAAATTACGGTGATTTTAGAAACACATAAAGAGAAGTGAATAAAACCTCCCGAAACAGCTCAAATGGATTTAACATAAGATTGAATGGGCATATTTGGGGGAGATGCATAAACATCTATATAAACCAAACTTAGCGTGGCTAACGTAAGTGAAGAGCTCATTTGACAGGTGTCTGGACGAAAGATATATAAAAGTGAGTTGAAGACTTTTGGAAACCAGAAAATAATTGACACATAAGGATATGCTATATTACCGGAGTTTTTCTTTTAGCACAAAATCTTTTCGCCTGATAATGAACTAAGGTCGAAACACAAAAGAAAATATTCAAATTGTCTCATGCATTTTTTAAATCTTTATATATATATAAAGTCATCCACAGACAGATCTGTTTCGTTCTCTCAGAACTCATCAGTGTGGCTAGACAGTATCTCCCCGTAGCTGGGATCGAAACCCGGTTGACTCAGACGCCAAGCCAAAGCTTCTAACCATTTAGCTACGAGGAGATATTAGCTATGAAGTACATTTTAAACGGTTATGAATCACAATTAATATTGTTTACATACATCCGTTCAAACGGCCGCCGAGATCTCAATTCAAATACGAAGCGACTTGCAAAGGCGCTAATGGCAACACGATTACTTCTTCGCTAGAGAACTCGACCCTACGGGGGTAGGGGAGTATATATCTATAGTCATCCACAGACAGATCTGTTTCGTTCTATCAGAACTCATCAGTGTGGCTAGACAGTATCTCCCCGTATATACGGACCAAAAGTTTTATTCATTAATGAACTAAAAACACAAAAAGCGAAAAAAAAAGTGACAAGTTAACTGACTGGTTTCGTCCTCGCTCAACTGAGGTAAATCGATGAAAATAACGCATAAAATAATAAAACAGTATATGAGAAATATTTGTGATGGGGAAAAAATGTTGTACTGGAGACTATCGAAATAATATTAAGTCTTAGCAGACATTCCCTCTGTTTACAGAGAGACAGTCTGTCGATCAAAATATGGATAGTCTCCAATACTTTCAAATGGAGTGAAGAGTGTGACAATCAATACAGAGTAAAAGCCAACATTAAATTTCCCCACACAGTCACGATTATTTATAAGGTGTTCTGCAATTGAAAACCCGTATGTATTTCTAAGATTATCAATCGGGCCTCCAATGAAATTTCCTATTTTCGTAGGGATGTGTTGCTTAATTCTAGTCTTTCATTAGTTCTTCTTCCGTTGCTTGACCCGCAACTTCACCAAAACAAGTAAATAAGAGAATTATCATAATGAGTTGGAAGGACATATTTATGGATAGATGTTAGAGTGCGTTGAGTGTGATAGATCACACATAGGAGGTGCATACGATAAGTTTCCAGACTTATTTCGTATGGGCATTTAAAAATTGGCGTAGACTCTTGAAATTTCACTATGTTATTGCTATACATCCTATGAGATGACTGAACAACGTTTATGATTTCAGGTTTAAATGAACAGCTACAGAAGCAATTGGAATGCACCATACTAAAGCTTGATAGTCACCGCTGGTGAATATCAAAAATGCAATCTGACTCTTTAGAAGAACGATATGTAATAAAATTCTGTTTTAAACTTGGAAATACCACAGAAAAGTATTGAATGCTCCAGATAACTTTTGGACCATCTTGCATGAATCGATCATCAGGCATAAGAGATTCAAGGAAGGCAGGGAGTCTGTGAGGGATGATGAAAGGTGTGGGAGGAGTAAGGAAGTCAATACACCACAGTTGATTGGCCAAAGGGTTAGGGTTAGAATCACTATGTTGAAGTTCTAAGGGAGTTCAGGAAGAGATTCTGTTGGAAGAGGCCAGCACTCATCAAATCGGCCCAGTGGCATTTCCACCAGGACAATACACCAGTCCACAACTATATTCTTGTCATTGACTATTTGACCAAGATGGGTATCAACACAGTTCCTCAGACTCCCTATGGTCCTGACCTTGCTCCCTGTATCTTTTGGTTATTCTCTAAGCTCAGGGGCTGTCGTTATGAAACAATTGAGGAGATGAAAGAGGCTGTAACGAAGGTCATTGACACGCTCACACAAGAGGACTTCCATGGGGCCTTCGGGAAATTGTTGGAACGATACAACAAGTGCATTGCAGCCAGAGGAGATTACTTCGGAGGGGACTAGAGTTTCATGTGTGTACTATCAATAAAATGCCTATACGAAAAAAGTCTGGAAACTTATCGTATGCACCTTGCACATTGGATGAAAAACGACACGTCTGTACAGTTTATGGGATTTGCTTAGCAAGTCTCTCACTAATTCAACCCAGCCAAGGAAGGCATAAAAAACAGGGCATTTTTACACTAATGTCTGTTTAATTTTGTTTACTTCAGTTATTTTACTAGTAATAATTATTTGTACAACACTCAATGAAAAACAGTTGTTGCAAAGTGTCTCAGAGTTAAACTTAATCTCTGCATCAAATATAGTTTCAGAGCAAATCATTAAGGCTTTATGTATAAGGGTATTAATTAGATCAATTTTCTTGTTTAGTTGGGCAAAGAGAATCACCTCCGAGTATAAAGTAAGTAATGTTGGCGACCGTAGTCGAGGGCGACCAGAAGGCTGCCTTTTCAGTCGCTACTACAACGAGGTGTAAGGAAGGGCGCTACACCTTTCGCTGGATTGATCCACTTTACCCTTGATATGTACCTTATATTGCTAAGTGTTAAGTAAGGTAGTATCAAGTACCATTTTTTAAGTCTTTGGTATGACTCGACCTAGGATTGAACCCAAGTATCCCGGACCATTGGCGAACACCTGTAAATGTAGGTTTACGGTATATCAACGTGAGATAACGTAAAGAGGTGCAACGAACTAAAACACCTAAAAAGGGTAACGTATAATCAGTTTCCCTATCTTATGTAAATTTAAGGGCTGGATGAATCTTATTAAGGGAGTTAAAGAACAAGTCCCCCTGAGTCTCGTTATTAAAAAAAACAATATGTAACGTTAGCATAATGAAACTAGACTATTGGCTAATTTGGAGTGGACAATAATCCCCTTTCATGAAACCCTGCGAAAATATTTGCCAGACCATGTCTCTATAGAGACCCCATTGAGACCCAAACAATCTGTCTGTACATAATATTGTCAAAACTAAATTCTACAAACATTATAACAAATTTTATTAACTCAATATATTCCCAGGAATCTGAGGGGTGTGTGACAAATAACTAAAATATAGTAAATCAGTACAGATATCAACATTCTCAAGAAGATTTGGTTGTTGGTTGTTTGGGTTTTGTGGCATATCACCCGTTGTAGGTTATTTTGCGCCAAATTCTATCTATATGTTATACATTCAAACAAAGATTTCTGAACGGATACTTAGTAGGTAAAATTTTATATTAGCAGGATTTCATTTGTTTGCACATGATTAATAAGTTTTAATTCGTCATATTTTTTCGCACAACCCTGTTTCTCGCAAGAAGGACAGAACATCATCTATTTTGATGTTTTCGAACAATTCGGTTATACTAGTCACTTTGAAAAATCGTTTACTGATGGAAGCAAAAGCTCTGCATTCTACAAGGATGTGTTTAACCGTGCAAGTTGTCTGACATGTCAAACACAGTGGTTGAGGTTCCTGTTGCAGTATGAAAGCGTGAGTAAGTCTTGTATAACCAATGTGCAATCGGGATATAACAACTTGTTCTCTTCTTGATTTTCTCAAAGCTGGTCTCCATTCTCCCAAGGTGGGCTGAATTTGGTAGAGTTTATTATGAATATTCATGTCCCATCGTTGTTGCCATTTTGTGTGAAGGAATTTACTGATTGTCGCTTTCAAATCGGTATATGAAATGGAGATAATTTTAGGGCTTAGATCTAAGGCCGATTTGGCTGCCGAGTCAGCTCTTTTGTTTCCTCTCACTCCGATGTGGCTTGGAATCCAATACAAAATTATTTTTGAAGAGGTATGCCGCTAAATAGACTAAAGACATCAAAGGGGAACTCTTCACACTCTTCATTTCATTTGATAGTAAAGGAGATTATCCATATCTTTTCCGGCAGACCGTCTCTCTGAAAACAAAGGAAATGTCTGCTAGGACTTGATATTATTTCGATATAGTCTCCAATGCAACAATTTTTCCCAATCAAATATTTCTCACGAATTCTTTTATTATTTTATACGTTATTTTCTTCGATTTAGCTCTGTTGAACGAGAACGAAACCTGTCAGCTTGATTGTCACCTTTGTTTTTTTGCTTTTTATGCTTTTAGTTCATTAATGAAAAAAAACTTTAAGTCTGTTTATTGTGTTCATAAAATTTTGTACCCCAAGAATATATATATAGATATATATATCATGTCGTGCCCCTAGCATGGATATTCCTTACCCTCTCTCGCCACTTTTCCCTATCCTTCATCGCCTCTGGCAGGTCTTCAGGGCTACATCCCATATCCTCGAGGATATATATATATATATATATATATATATATATATATATATATATATATATATATATATATATATATATATTAAAAGTAATATTCAAGGATTTAGTCTTCAATTTTTATAGGTGTTTTTCTTGATGCCAAGTGCGATATCACAGCTGGAATTGAAGACAGTTTAAAAACTGTCTGAAATCTCTACGTCGACTTACATCTACTTACTACCATTGCAGTGGACGTGGGTACCATTGTGTTCTGGTGTTAAGGATATTCTTTTTTCTGGAAACAATGACTTTTTGAATAGGAGCATTCTTCACATGCAGGTGACGTCATGTTTGAGCGCGTAGAACATGATGTTGATAAGAATGTGTAGAAATAGCAGATCAGAATCACATGATAGCTCTAGGACTATGCACCTGTGTAGGATGCATTTTAATATTTCCGTTGAATCCTTAACTTAGTGGTAGTCCCCATGGTTTAGTGACAAACCTGCTGGACTACAACATCGTAGTAAGCAAATTCGAAATACAGGCGCACTGTTGGGATCTATTTCGGACAAATACTCATGGGAAAGGCATGAAACAACCAGTGATAAGTTAAATAGTACAGCTATTGTTCTTCTGCAGCAATGACGTTGACATTAAATAACCCTCGAAGTTGGAAATGCCATTAAACAAAGAATGCAAAGCAAATCAAACTTCTCCCTTGCCAAGAAAAATGTCAATGAAAAGGTGAATGCCAAATCCTTGTCATCTTCAATAAAATAAGCCTACAATATATATATATATATATCATCATGTCATGCCGCAAGCACGGATATCCTTGATCCTCTCTCGCCACTTCTCCTTATCGTTCATCGCCTCTGGTAGGTCTTCAGGGCTACATCCTGTATCCTCACAGAGCTACTGTAGGTATATTCGAGCTGGCCGTCCTGCTTTTGCTCGGCCATATGTGGGGGTCCATAGGAGTACATCCCTTATGAGCTCGTCCCTGGTTCTTCAGTAGTGTCCTGCATGTCTTGTTCGTCTAACTTGGATAGTTTTCGTGATGGGAGGAAGGTGGCCGTATAGTTGGTGCTTTGTGGGGTGTTGCCTCCAAGACTTGTTCAGTATTGCTCGCAGCATTCTTGCGTAATTGCCGTCTAGCTTTTTCTCCAGCCGTTTTGTTAGCGTCCAAGTAGTGCATCCATACAGCAGAATCGACACGACCGCTGCTTGGAAGAAACTGCGTTTCATTTTATCGGTCAGTTCTGACTTCAATATGATCGATAGCTTATCGATAGCTGTCCATGCCTTCGTTAGCCGCGTGTCGATGATGAAACACTGCTTCCTTGGTAGGTGAACTTGTCTACCAGTTTCAGAGAGCTTCCGTCTAGTGTGGAAATGTCGCCTGTTTGATTAAAGCACATGCATTCAGTTTTGTTTGCATTGACATGGAGGCCAATGCCTGCAGTAGCTTGTCCTAAACTATGCAGTAGTGTTTCGGCTTGGTGGGATGCATTTGCCAGAATAGCTATGTCACCAGTGTAGTCGGCGTCGGTAATTGTTTTTGCGGGGTACCTTCTCTTTCTTTTCTTTGTCTGCTCGAAGCCGCTTTCTTTGATTTTATCAATCGATGTTCTAATTACGTAGTCTAGACAGATGATAAAGAGGTATGGGGCTAGCGTGTCCCCTTGTAGTACTCCTGCTACAATGTCGAAGTATTCTGTGTCTCCATCCGGTGAACGTATTTTCACTTTGGTGTTTCTATAGAGAATCGTTATTGCTGCAACGGTCTCTTTTGGTAGATATATGCTAGTAGGATTTTCCATCTTCCCTCTATGAATGGAATCAAAGGCCTTGGTAAAGTTGACAAATAGTATTGTCGCTTGTAGGTTTTTTGCCCGTACGCCGTCAAGGATTCTACGGATGGTCAATATTTGTGAGGTCGTGGATCTATTTCTTCGGAAGCCATTTTGGTTTTTCTTAAGAATGTTGCCAATTTTGGGTTCAATGTGGTTTCGTAGTTCGGCATTGTAAATTTTGGCCGCTATGGATGTAAGTGTTATACCTCGGTAGTTTTTGGCAAATCCGAGGTCACCTTTTTAGGGAAGGGGAGGATGCATCCCTTCATCCATCTGTCTATCGGATTTTGATTATAGACTGCGACGAGGTGCATACGGTAAGATTCCAGACTTTTTCGTATGGGCACTTTTATTGATAGTACGCATGAAACTCTAGTCCCCTTTGAAGTTATCTCCTCCGGCTGCAATGCACTTTTTGTATTGTTCCAATAACTTCTGGAACGCTCCATGGAAGTCCTCTTGTGTGAGCGTGTCAATGACCTTCGTCACAGCCTCTTTCAATTGTCTCATAACGACAGCCTCTGAGCATAGGGAATGAGCAAAAGTCACAGGGAACAAGGTCAGGACTATAGGGAGGGTGACGAACTGTCTTGATGCCCATCTTGGTCAAATAGTCTGTGATAAAGATGGAGTTGCGGACTGGTGTATTGTCCTGGTGGAAATGTCACTGAGCCGATTTGAAGAGTGCTGGCCTCTTCCGACGGAATCTCTTCCTGAACTCTCTTAAAACCTCAACGTAGTAACCCTAGACCCAACCGTTTGGCCAATCAACTGTGGTCTATTTACTTCCTTACTCCTTCTACACCTCTCATCATTCCTCACAGACTCCCTGCCTTTCTTGAATCTCTTATGCCACTCAAAAACTGATGCTCGATTCATGCAAGATGCTATAAAGCAGTCTGAAGCATTCCATACGGTTCTGTGGCATCATTTTTCCACGTTTAAAACACAATTTTATTGCATATCGTTCTTCCTCACGTCCAGATTGCATCTTTGAAATTTAGCAGGTGTGACAATCAGGTTTTAGTAGGGTGTATTCCAATTCCTGTAGTAGCTGTTGATTTGAAGCTGAAATCATAAGAATTGGTCAGTCATATCATAAGATATATAGCAATAAGATACTGAATGTTCAAGAGTCTACGACAATTTTAAATGCCTGTACAAAAAAGTCTGGAAACTTATTGAATGCACCACCTATATAATCTGCCGTTTAAATTCACAAGATATATACATGGGTAGATAGATAGAGAGAAATACAGAGAGGGATCGAGAGAGAGAGAGAGAGAGAGAGAGAGAGAGAGAGAGAGCAAGCGTGTGTGAAATAAATAGAGAGAGGGGGGAGAACGAGAGAGAGCAAAAGCAGAAATAACAACAATATTTTAGATATTATAAAAGTAAAAACAACTTTAGTTCTTCTCAATTCAGACAGTTGCTGTCTACCTCTGAAGTTTAAAAAAACAAAATGCTTCAAAAGTGATGCCGACTCACTTGTATTTAATAATGAAAAAGAAAATGTTATGGACTTCTTTCATAAAACTAAAGTCTCCTGTAAATCTCCAGTATTTTAACACCTCAAAAAAGGTTTTTAAAAAGATAGTTTTATGACCCTTTGTTTATCTCTCCCTGATTGAATTTATTTCTAATTTTTTTCTTGTTTTAATGTAACTCAAACTAACTTTAATTTCCAAGGCAGTTGTTCAAGTTCGACCTTCTTACTATATACTACCCCGGGCAAGAAATATGAACTCACTGCTCTGGCTATTAAATAAAGTAAGTTTTATTTCAGATTCATGCTTAGTTATTTTTTCGTCTATCAAAAATAACGGGAAAAAAACGTTTTCTCTGTGTGATGACTCCATTGTTTTTCCAGATGTTTTAGAACTCGGTTGGATTATGATCAGATTATATATTTCGAGTACTTTTATACATGAATATCTATTTTAAGTTGTTTTCAGAGAACTCAAATGTAATAAAATTTTAAAAGATACAAATTACATTGTAAATATAATGATGAGTAAATGGTTTGTGATATTTTTGTAACGTGAGGTACAATTCGGATATTTATTGCTGGGGTCGTGAAAGTGGGAAACACTGAACTGTTTGATAACGAGCTCATCAAATACTCTTCAAGAGTTATTCATCGGATTTAACCCTATGTCTGGGAGCATGGTTTCGGAATCCATGATTCTAGGCCTACCTGATTTTCCCTGATCATTGAGGTTCTTACAACTCGGACGAAATTTTTTGGACCATCTGGTGTCTGAACTGTGATGGACGGCACCTTCGATCAAATATTTTTGATTGCTTCGGCGACGTTATGCCCAATTTGAATTCGTAAAGTATAAGTTCACAAAAAGTAGAGCAATGTACAACGTGTTAGCGCACCAACTACCCCGAAACGAACAATTCCTGTTATATTAATGTTTCAGAATCATGTATCAAGAGGGGTGTGTGTCGTCGTGGCGTAATGGTTAAAGCGATGGACTGCAGGATCGTAGTAAGCGAGTTCGAACTCTAGTTGCGCCATTACGTTCACTTTCGGACACATGCCCTTAGGAAAGATATGAACCCCCTTATCCTCCCAGCTAGTACCTCTAGGAGAATGGCTTTGGCATTAAATAACCTACATAGGTTGATATGCCATGTAGCATGAAATAAATAGATAAATACAAAGAAAACATAACTGTTTGCTTGATTTGCCCAGTCAGCCGGGGCTGTAGAATACACCGACTGATTCTCTGCAGAGGGGTAAGAAACCCCAACGAGTGTCCTGATATGACACTAAACAGTCTAATGGTGAGGTTCCAGCAATGCTGGAGGCTTGGGGAATGTGGAGTACCCCTTTATTGCCATCGCTCCCAGGTCCACTCTGGGCCTGAGTGGTAGCACCCGAGAGAGTCCTATCTATGGGCTAAATAGAACTATATACCATGCTTCTTTCACTTTACTGATTTTTGCATTTAAACTGCGTATTTATGCTAAACTGAATTGTTTAAAATAGAACTGCTTTGACATTGAGACTGCGTACTAATGCTACACTGAATTGCTCGAAATAGAACTGTTTTGACGTCTAAAATGTGGACTTATGCTGAACTAAATTATCTCAAATAAAACTACTTGACATTTAACTCTGTGCATTGCACAGTCGGCTGGGACTGTAGAATACACCGACTGCACCTTGGCAGAGGGGTAAGACCCCCCCCCAACGAGTGCCCTGGATATGACACTAAACAATCTGATGGTGAGGTTCCAGCAATGCTGGAGCTTTGGGGAATGTGGAGTACCCCTTTATTGCCTTCGCTCCCAGGTCCACTCTGGGCCGGAGTGGTAGCACCTGAGAGGGCCCTATCTATGGGTTAAATAGAACTAACAGCATTCTTATGCTAAACTGAATTGTTTGAGTAAACCGAATAGCTTGAAATAGAAATGTTTTTGACAATTAAACCGTACTTACATTTAAACTGCGTGCTTATGCTTAACTGAATTATTTGAAATCGAACTGTTTTCGACATTAAAATTGTATTTACACTTAACTGAATTGTTACATAACTTCTTGAATAGTTTGAAATGGAAATGTTTTTTGACCATTAAACTGTGTACTTATGCTAAACTGAATTATTTTAAATAGAACAGATTATTTACATAAAAATGGATTTGGCGTTAAATAACCTACAAAGGTTGATATGCCATAAAACCCACCAAACCAAACCAAACCTGTTTGCTTTATGCATTTTCTCAGACAAAAGATCAATTCTCATGCAATGAAAAATCACTAAAACAAATATGTAATTTCGTAGAACATCACTGGAATATGGAAGCCGCCATATTGCTCAAGTCGATTCAGTAACGCACACCTCTCTACAGTTCAAATGGAATTATTAGACAAGTTTGTAAGCAAACACTAGTGTTTAATTATCTGTATATAAAGTGTTCAAACAGCCGAGCCAAACACACAAGTATATTTCTCTCCACAGGTAATAGCATGTTAATGTGATGTCAAAAATGTCTAAAACCAGTACATTGAGAGGTACGAATATCATTAAATAAGTTTCCAGACTTTTTTCGCATGGGCACTTTTATTGATAGTACACGCATGAAACTCAAGTCCCCATCCAAGTAATCGCCTCCGGCTGATATGCACTTGTTGTACCGTTCCAACAACTTCTGGAAGGCCCCATGGAAGTCCTCTTGTGTAAGCGTGTCAATGATCTTCGTCACAGCTTCTTTCATCTCCTCAATACCACTCAAAAACTGATGCTCGATTCATACAAGATGCTCCAAAAGCAGTCTGAAGCATTCCATAAGGTTCTGTGGCATCACTTTTCCAAGTTTAAAACACAATTTTATTGCATATCGTTCTTTTAAAGTGTCAGATTGCATTTTTGAAATTCCCCAGCTGTGACAATCAGGCTTTAGTAGGGTGTATTCCAATTGCTGCTGTAGCTGTTCATTTAACCCTGAAATCATAGAATTTGGTCAGTTATCTTATAAGATGTATAGCAATAATATAGTGAATTTTCAGGAGTCTACGCCAATTCTAAATGTCTGTACAAAAAAGTCTGGAAAATTATTGAATGCACCACGTATGAATAGACATAAATAAGTGGGACCAGTGATACTGTAATCACTGTGCAAATAATATATTTTCGCAAAATAGTGTGCAAAGAATTGCAATGTTGAAATTCAAGAGTGCCGATCAGTTGAGACTTGTTGACACATTTTAATATTTGGGATTTCTTGTTTAAAATCTCATATAGACAATGAGCTCATAATTAGTCATGAGTTTTGATGTGTTTTTATTGTCTAATATAGTGCTAATTATTTCTCCTTTGTTTTTTTAATTTATTGTGCGTGTATGTACTGTTAGTTTTCTAAGCAAAGAGTCATTCTTTTATTGATATATATATATATATATATATATATATATATATAAACTTAATATCTGTTTTTAATATTGTAAGTTCAGTATTTATTAGGTTCAGATTTTTATGTCAAAATGTAAAGTACAAAACTGGTGCCGCACTTAATTCTTTCTTTGTGATCTACAAATTTTCACAACATATAATGACTGCCATCTATTTACAGAATAAGGCCATCTTCTTAAACCTACAAAAGGTATTCATGAGACGCATGTTATTTATCAAACCAAATCAATCCTTCAAACCCTGCTGCCAAAACTCCGAGCAAAACAACCGTCTTTTGTGTTGACATAAACTTGTGCACCCTCAAGTGCCTTCTCAAACCTGATGCTGACCCATGTACTTTGACAGACAATTGACGCGAATTACCTGTAGTGAAACCACTGTTTGCTGCTATGAGAGATCTCATATTACTTGAAAGTCAAATTTTGGACATCTACGGAGGTCATAAATATATTTCATTTTAAGATGAACAGCCCAATTCTCCATAGGTCAAAAGCTTTAGAAATATCGTTGATAATTTTTACAAAATTGATGAATTTTCTTTCATGTGTTTCTAGTCCCCAATATCTGCATTAAGTGCTGTAAGATCTATTTTGACCACCTCATTAGAACGTTTCTTATGTAACGTCTAGTCGGTTTACCACGTTGTAATTTTTTCCAAGCAGCGGTCGTGTCTATACTGCTGTATGGATGCACTACTTGGACGCTAACTAAATGGAGGGAGAAAAGCTTGACGGCAACTACGCAAGAATGCTGTGAGCAATATTGCACAAGTCCTGGTGGCAGCACTCGACAAAACAGCATCTGCACGGCCACTTACCACACATCAGGAAAACTATCCAAGTTAGACGAACCAGACATGCGGAACACTGCTGGAGAAGTAGGGACAAACTCATAAGAGACTTTCTCCTGTGGACCCCCTTCGCAAGGACAATCAGTTAGAACCTTCATACAACAGCTCAAGGCCAATATGGGATGTGAACTTGAGGACCTGCTGGAAGCGATGAACAATAGAGAAGGGTGCGGGAGGTGATCAGGGATATCCGTGCTGATGGCACGACATGAAGATGATGATGAATTATCCGTCAAACAATTGTTCGCTAACCTAACACCCCACCTCGTAAGGTGCCAAACCCAACGCCCCTGACTGCGTATGAGGAGTATCTCAATACTGGATGCATTAGCTCACCGAAAAACAATGTTGTCTGATGCTAGAGACTGCTATTTGATGCTTAGGATACGACAACTAGTTGCCAATAATTTATAGCCATTGTTAATTCATACTGAACAATGTATCCCCAACAAATCACTAAGATGATTTACCAAACATTCATCACAATTAGAAAAAAACATTAAAAAAAATTAATATCGCACAGTTCATGCTGCCATAGAAATAATAATGGTCGTCTGCCGGTGTGGCGTCTTGTAAATAAGCAGAGATAAGCAAATGAGAGGTAAAGGACCGCTTTAATTAAATTGGCAGATTTCAGAAAAAAATTCAAGTCTACAATTCCTTTAATATGAGTCAATTCATAATACATGATGTATATTGTTGAAACATTACCTTCCGTGTCTCTTTTTCTCGTATTTTACTAACTAGTTTATTCAATCTGTCGAGTTGTTCTTTTGCCTTTGGGTACGATTACATGTATTTCTATAACAATAACAGCTGTAAAATTGATTTTTTGTAAAAACATTTACATGAATTAAACCCTTTTTTTGTTAGTGAAGGAAGCTACAACAAGAGTTATGGACATGGCACTTAACGGCAACGGATGGTGACGATCCAGTCCTGGGCCTTTGAAGAATGTCAAGTAGTCATTCATTGACATTATTTCCTGGTCAATTCTGCCCAGGATTGATAATACCTGTTACGATTCCATCACTGTGTCTAGAAATTATTTCAAACCATAAAGTAGAGTGCAAATTATATGAATTACATAGAAATGCTTTATGAATAGAAGGGGGTGTCGTCGTGGTGTAATGGTTAAAGCGATGGACTGCAGAGTCGTAGTAAGCGAGTTCGAACTCCAGTCGCGCTATTATGTTCACTTTCGGGCAAATACCCTTGGGAAAGGTATGAACCCCCTTATCCTCCCAGCTATGGGTTAAATAGTACCACTAAAATTCTTCTAGGAGAATGGCTTTGGCATTAAATAACCTACAAACGTTGATATGCCATTAAACAAAGAAACCAAACCTTTATGAAAAGAAACATTTGATAAATAGAATTATTAACATTAAATAGCAATATTTGAAACTATTTAACTGTGTGCAAACAAATGAGCTCTAACAACTCATTTGAAAATTAAGATACCGACAAACTATTCGCTTTTAAGGCGTATAAAAACTTGATTTGACTTTAAATAACCCTCAAGGCTTGATATGCTTTAAAAATCTTTCAGTTAGTAAACCAAACTTTCTTATTAATGATTTGTAACTGGTTAAATATTAGTAAGAAAACATATATTTGCCATTTCATGGGTATTTCTGTTATATCGAGAATTATCGAAATAGTTACAAAATGGCGTTCAGGGCACATGCATAACTCATAAGTTGTTGGCGATCTAGGTCAAGGGCGACCAGGAGGCTCCCTTTTCAATAGATACTACACCGAGGTGTAGGGGAGGGCGCAACGCCTTTCCCTGGATTGCTCCACTTTACCCTCGACACGTACCTTATATTGCTGAGTGTTCAGCTAGGAGGTATCAAAAACCATTATTAATGTCTTTGGTTTCACTCGACCTGGGATTGAACCCAGGTCTCCTGGATCATAGGCGAACACTCAACCAACTCATAGATTTATGATTTTATTGCAAATTGATCTTGAAATTGCTTTATTTTAAACAGAGATTTTAAGAGTATTACCCATATGAATATTTCAAAAAATTTTGCCATCTCAAATGCACACACACACCGACACACACACACACACACACACACACATATATATATATATATATAATATTAAGATTAAAATATATGTATTAGTCGAGTCAAATTTAGCTGTACAAAATTCCTGCCATGAAGTTTTATAAAAATCCACCCAAAAATAAAAAGACAAAAAATCCTGATGGAAGTTTTGAAAAGGAATTTATTAAATTTTTTTTTTTTAAATGCAGTAAATGATTTTTTTCTTTTTCTTTTTTCTTATCATTTTTTAAAGTCGGTCTTACAACTCGGGCAGTTGGTTCCAACAAAACATTTCACGTCGTAAAAAAAAAAAAAAAAAATAACACCAAGAAAACAAAAAAAAAATACAGCAAAAAAAGTTTAAAAAAAAACCTCTCCCAGTCCCCGCTACAGAAAAAAAAGAAAAGAAAAAATTGGAAAACGGAAATGATTTGAAATGAGAGAAGAAGGCTGAACTGCAGTTTGATGCGTTTTCAGAATGAACGCCAGTTTCGGGCCATGGCATTTATGCCGGGTCACGCTATGAAACTAGGAAAATAGAAAGAAAAAAAAGAAAAAAGAAAAAAAGAAAAGGAAAACAGTTATAAAAAGAAAGAAAAAAAATCTTTTTGCACTAGAAAATACAATCGATCAAAATAAACAGGTATACTCACGTAGTAACAATAGAAAAATAAATTTCAAATATGGTGAATAAAACAATGAGGTCTTAAAACATAAAGAGGCAATATTTCTGTGTGTATGTGCATGTATGTGTGCTAAATTGTGAGAGAGAAAGAAAGAAACGAGTGTGAGAGTAGTTAGAGCAAATGAGAAAGAAACTCTAGACGCATGCGCGTGCGTGAGAGAGAGAGAGAGAGAGAGAAAGAGAAAGAGAGAGAGAGAACAACACATGTAATCGCATTAAGAAAAGAAAAGCGGAAAGGCTTAGTGAAAGTTTGAAAAAAAATTAAGACATGAAAAACTCAAAAGAAGAAAAAGGAGAAAGGAAAAAAGAATACACGTCACAATAAGAACTTCTCGCATCTGGTTGCATCTTCATATACAGCTTCTTAAGGGATATTCGCAGTCAGCTTGTGTTTTAGGTTTGTAGTCTTCTTGTATGCATTGCGTCCGTCAGCTTTTTTCTTTTTCTTTTGCAAAATCTGAGTTTGATTTGCTTGTATAGGAAGTCATGTACTTTCCTTATCAGGAAACTAGCTGTGTCCATCTCTTTCATGCCACACAATGTTGGTTTTCCACTTGGACAATGATATTTGCTTTCCCCATGTCCCACACAAAAGAACTTCTTGTACGCTGGATCCCAAGACACAGTGGAATCAAACGAAACGAAAAAGCGGACTCAGCAGACAAGTCAACTTATATATGGCCCCGACAGCGTCAAAATTTTTATACATTATCTTGAAACACCAAATCAATCAATCCTATCGATAGAGCTTAGAATAGGCTGACTGTATGCCATGCTTAACATTAAAGCACATCTTATAATATTGAGGCTTCATTTCTGGAGATGTGATGAGTATGAAGTACTCCTTCATTCCCATTATTCCTAGTGCCCGTGGTGTAATGGTTATCGTCGTAGGAAATGGACACGACGTCACGAGTTCAAATACTGGACCAGGCTAATTGCATTTCACATAGAACTAATACACTTGGAAAAGGCAAGAATCCAATTATTCTCCCTCCAGCTATGGGTAAATAGTAGGGCAGACTAGGTTCTACAGCCTTGGTGAGGCAACTAATCTAGGAGAAGGAAAACGCTGAATTCAAACTTGTTAAACTCCGCGTAAAAATTGACATTGTGTCATATCCTGCCTGAGCGGAGGGGTTGGTAAATATGCATTGACATTATTCCCTAAATCCTCTCTAGGTCGGAGTCGGAGTAATTGTTAGGTCAAACTGATCTTCTTAAAAAATATTCGTATTTGATTAGACCAAGGGCATACAAGCCTCTTAAACAGCCACACAAAAATGTGAATATAAACGTACAATGAACACGATTCTCTAACTTCTAGGCATAAAGTAACCTTAGTTTGGTTAGGTTTCTTTGTTTAATGGCATATCAACCTTTGTAGGTTATTTAATGTCAAAGCCATTCTCCTCGAAGAACTGTAGTTGTACTATTTAACCCATAGCTCGGAGGATAAGGGGGTTCATACATTTACCCGAAAGTAAAATAACCTTTGGCAAGTTGCAACGCCGTTAAAATCAATTAATCCTCCAGTCAAAAAAAGTCAGTAAATTTTACAATACAAAATGGAATCAACGGTGTAATAATAACATATACAATAAACTCTTTCTGATAAAACTTTTATAGGAAGAATAAATCCCAAGCTATATCAAAATAGATAGAAATGAAAGTGCTGACCCAGCGACCAACTCGGTTTTAGATATGGCTTCTGGCATAGCGAAAATTCCATACAGTGATTTGAAATAAAAATATACAAATTAGTAGCGTAGTTTCTTGAAACTCTTATGTCAGTGATGGCTATTCGTTGATTGGGGTCGAAAAAAACATAAAGCAAAAATACAACTTGTTTTAGCGTTAGTAACTTTCGTTGTTTTATTCTGTCTGTCAAGTTTCTGTGACTGTAGAAGTAGGAACAATATACAAGGAATAGGACTCTTGCCAATTCTTTTAATTCCTGTTTCTCCGTTCATTAGAAATTTATCTACTAGTTCTCCAACCAGAAAAATAAAAACGGGACCCGATCAATAATCCGAGATATATACTGCATTTTATACATCGTTAATACACTTGGAAAAAATTGCATATTCTCCTTCTAGCTACAGGCAAATGATAGGGCAGACTGGGATCTTTAACCTTGACATGACAACCAATCTATCAAAAGGAAAACTAAATTCAGACATCTTAAGGTACGCTAACAAACTGACCATGAGTCGCATTCTTTTGTGAGGAGAAGTTGTATATATATATAATGGTCTTCACAGAACACCTGCATCTGTATTTTCGACTTGGTCGGTGACACTTAAAATGGTGACCTATCTGCAAGATACGTCTTACGTATCATGTTAAACTTAGCCAGGTGGAAGAGGTGTTGAAGTCTTCCAATTTGTCTTCCATTCGGCGTTTTTTTTATTGTTAACTCATCCATTCGTATCCCGTTTTCGTTGCCCAACCATACTACATTATTCTATCCAAAATACCAACAACGTTGGAAAAGACAATGAAAAAAATGAACTCTTCGAGATAAAATTCACGCTTGGAGAATGAAAACCAGTTTTCAGAAAGTACAGAACAAGTTAATATGTCTCGATTGCGCTGTACTCACACAAAACTTACGTATTCCTTTATACTCAAACTAGAGAAACAACCAGAGGGTATAACATGTCAAACACCCTACACTGTTAAACATTTTCTCATAGAATGCGATGATTTAGCTTTCACAAGACAATATTTTTCAACGCAAATATGAAGGACCTATTTGAAAATGTTGACATGGATAATGTTTTTCTTTCTTGAAGGAAATAAAAGTATGCCAAAAAAAAATGAAAAATATGCACATAAGTACCATACAAAGTGGTTATTATTAAACTCGTGGTGTAATGGTTATCGTCATAGGAAATGAATACGGCGATACAAGTTCAAATCCTGGCTGAGATTAATTGCATTTCACATAGCACTAATACTTTTGGGAAAGGTATGAATCCAATTATTCTCCCTCCAGCTATGGGTAAATAGTAGGGCAGACTTGGTTCTTCAGCCTTGGTGAGGCAACTAGTCTAGGAGAAGGAAAACGCTGAATTCAAACCTGTTAAAGTTCGCTTCCGAGCGGAGGGGTTGGGTAAATATGATTATTAAACTATCCCAGTGGATTTTGACAAATCCTTAAAACGAAATAAATAACTGAAAAAGTAATTAAACATACGAACGTAAATATAAATGCACAATGAATGTAATTTCCAAACCTCCTGGCTTAAAATAACCCCAAACAAGTTAACACACCGTTAAAATCAATCGATCTGTTTAATAATAAGCAATCGTTTGGACACAGTTATTGTTTCTTTTAATTAATAATAATCCTTACTAAATGATTATCGTTTCAAATAACTATTCTTAAGACAATTTACTGCTATATGGTATCAAGTTCTACTATCTATTATTAATAGTTTTCACACTGTTGTCTGATTTCAAGTATTCCTATCTAATACTAATAATTGTATTGTTTCACGTATTTATTTATATTAAATAATAGTCATTTGTTTGCAAACAGTTATATGGTTTCAAGGAATAAATATAATTCTGGGGGATTCCCTTTAGCGTAGTGGGTGACGTATTGGACTGCGCAAAGGTAGTAAGCTAGTTCGATCTCCAATCGCGGTAATACGTTCATTTTTGGACTGATATTCCTAGGAAATATATGAATCTCTCAATGTTTCAGTCTATGCGACCATCATCAAGGCAGTATAATTGTTTTATATCTTACCTGAAAAAATGAATGAATTTTTACTCTTCAACGTTAATCGCATTCAATTTCAAACTAGACTGAATAGTACCACAACTATTTTTCTACAAGTATGTCTTTGGAATTAAATAACCTACGTAGAGTGCTACAGCTTTAAACAAAGAAACCAAACCAAACCAAAAATAATTGTTCGTAAACAATTAAGTAATATTCTTAATATCAACAATTTCTAGTTATATTCCGTAAAATATTCCGATCTAATACGAATAAATACTAAGTACGATTAATTACGAGTAGGGTGGACCAGGGAGTAATATCAATGAATGTATGTTCTTCCCGCTCCAGATCTCCAGATGAAGAGCTTCATCATCGGATTGAATTAGAGTCATGCCCATGACACTCATTTTTGGGAGGTTCTCACCTTTTTGCTGATGAGAGCGTGATAAGCCACACAGAAGAACAGTTGTATTCTACTTAAAGATCTTTGAGTTTGATATCTTTATCAAAAGTTTTTATTTTCGTAAGCTCTTCAAGAACTTGCATAGACGTAGTTACAATTTGTGATGTTTGGATTTATTTTTCAAATAAACAGGTTTTCATTAAACGATCTATTGTTTCAAATTTCGAAGTGAAATCGTATATCTTTACAGAGACAATAATAATCTAGAGTTTATACAAATGTATGTACACAACCATTTATCTTTGTCAATAGAATCCCATTCATCAATGAAGCGTACAAGATTCCTGAATATATTCACCACCTCATTTCACTAGCGATGATCTCTAATAGGTTGGGAATGATATGAACTGAAGATCTTACGCATTTCTAGGGGAATGGAAGACAGAATCAAAGACGATTAAGAATTCGATTTCTCTTGATTCTCTGTGTTATAAACGTTTTATGTGAGCTGCTAGCTGAGAAATTTGTTATCTATCTATCTATCTATCTATCTATCTATCTATCTATCTCAGCCGGTTTAGATCTCTCTCTCTCTCTCTCTCTCTCTCTCTCTCTCTCTCTCTATCTATCTATCTCAGCCGGTTTAGATCTATCTATCTATCTATCTCAGCCGGTTTAGATCTCTCTCTCTCTCTCTCTTTCTCTATCTATCTATCAATCTATCTCAGCCGGTTTAGATCTCTCTCTCTCTCTCTCTCTCTCACTATCTATCTATCTATCTATCTATCTGTATATCTATCTCAGCCGGTTTAGATCTATCTATCTATCTATCTATCTCAGCCGGTTTAGATCTCTCTCTCTCTCTCTCTCTCTCTCTCTCTATCTATCTATCTATCTATCTGTATATCTATCTCAGCCGGTTTAGATCTATCTATCTATCTATCTATCTATCTATCTATCTATCTCAGCTGGTTTAGATCTCTCTCTCTCTCTCTCTTTCTCTATCTATCAATCTATCTCAGCCGGTTTAGATCTCTCTCTCTCTCTCTCTTTCTCTATCTATCAATCTATCTCAGCCGGTTTAGATCTCTCTCTCTCTCTCTCTCTCTCTTTCTCTATCTATCAATCTATCTCAGCCAGTTTAGATCTCTCTCTCTCTCTCTCTTTCTCTATCTATCAATCTATCTCAGCCGATTTAGATCTCTCTCTCTCTCTCTCTCTTTCTCTATCTATCAATCTATCTCAGCCGGTTTAGATCTCTCTCTCTCTCTCTCTCTTTCTCTATCTATCAATCTATCTCAGCCGGTTTAGATCTCTCTCTCTCTCTTTCTCTCTCTCTCTCTCTTTCTCTATCTATCAATCTATCTCAGCCTGTTTACATATCTCTCTCTCTCTCTCTTTCTCTATCTATCAATCTATCTCAGCCGGTTTAGATCTCTCTCTCTCTCTCTTTCTCTATCTATCAATCTATCTCAGCCTGTTTACATATCTCTCTCTCTCTCTCTCTCTTTCTCTATCTATCAATCTATCTCAGCCGGTTTAGATCTCTCTCTCTCTCTCTCTCTTTCTCTATCTATCAATCTATCTCAGCCTGTTTACATATCTCTCTCTCTCTCTCTCTTTCTCTATCTATCAATCTATCTCAGCCGGTTTAGATCTCTCCCTCTCTCTCTCTCTCTCTTTCTCTATCTATCAATCTATCTCAGCCGGTTTAGATCTCTCTCTCTCTCTCTCTCTCTCTCTTTCTCTATCTATCAATCTATCTCAGCCGGTTTAGATCTCTCTCTCTCTCTCTCTTTCTCTATCTATCAATCTATCTCAGCCGATTTAGATCTCTCTCTCTCTCTCTCTTTCTCTATCTATCAATCTATCTCAGCCGGTTTAGATCTCTCTCTCTCTCTCTCTCTCTCTCTCTCTCTCTCTCTCTCTCTTTCTCTATCTATCTATCTCCGTTCATATGTATTTATCTATCTCTGAAAGATACTATTTTTACTGCTATCTTTGTTATACTAAATAGGTTTTACACTTATTTTCCGACTTAGAACCGTATATATATATATATATATATATATATAGTGCAATTAGAAGGAAACTCAAACCTGGTTAAGCAGTCAAAATAAATTTATTTCGGCGGAGAATATTATTATTATACTCTCCGTCTTCTCAGATGACATTTTACATGTTAGACCTTTGGATCAGCAAATGTGGAATTACAGTTCATATGTGTACAATGAAAAGAAAAAGTTTAAATTCTCAGGCGAAAGCAGAGGGGTTTATATATATATACATATATATATATATATATATATACATATATATATATATATATATATATATATATATATATATATAAGAAGCGTCAGTCTAGTTTGAAATTGAAAGCGATTAACGTTGAAGAGTAAAAATTCATTCATTTTTTCAGATAAGATATTAAACAATTATACTGCCTTGATGATGGTCGCATAGACTGAAACATTGGTATTGATCATATAAAGAATACATCATTGGAATATTTTTGTTTTTCATAGTGTAAAGTTACACATCTTCCCTCACACACACACATGTATAAATATGTATTTATAAGAAATTATATATCCTCTCTCTTTCTCTCTTTCCCACACACACGCGCACATATACAAACTCACTCACACATACGTGTGTGTGTGAGTGTGTGTGTGTGTCTGTGTGTTATAAATAATGGATCAACCGAAGCAGAAAAAATATTAAGTGGTTCAATTGTCCGAACAATTTCTGGCATAACTCATTTTTTATAGTATATTCCCATTTTATAAATATATCTATGCACGCTAACAATTTACGTGATCTTGTTAGATATAGTCTAAAGCTATATGAATTTAGAATTCATTGAAGGAGAAAGACATTAGAAATAGATGACGTAGCTTGGAAAACATAACTGATAAAATCATGAATATGTAAAAAATGCCGTTTTAATAAAAACAAAAACAAAAAAAAGAACATTTATTTGAATGACGACGTACAGAAAATGATATGACCTACATGTCCCGTATAATCTATTTAGATTCCCGTTAAAATTAATACGCACCGAATGCGGAATATGAAAAGACATAAACGACAAAATGAATTATGATTAACTTAAATCTGTCTTTCCATAGCGATAAAAGTTGAGCATTCAGTTGCTTTAAATAAATTACGTTTCACTCCGTTTTAATGTAAATCTGTTTATGAGAATAAATCATTTAGATTCGGATGATTCCTGTTCTGGCCAGAGATGTTAACTGATTTTATACACACATATATATATATACACGTATACGTGTTTTCATAAGTTGTTTATCTTATGATCAAGTTTAATATTGCTGGGTTTCATTGCAAGTTGTCAGAGACGTAGACGAGACAAAGAGATGACAACATTTCACAGAAAAAGAAAAAAAGCCAATCACGTGGTCCGAGAAAAAAATACTACCCACTTTATTAATACGTTTTAGCTTCCTAGTAGACGAGTCTCAAAAACAGGGAGACCTAAAGTGGTATTTTTTATTGCTTGCTTTTGGCTTTTTTGTTTAATGGCATATCAACCTTCGTGGGTTGTTTTATGCCAAAGTCGTCCTTGTAGAAGAAAAGTAATGGTACTATTTAATCGATGACTGGCGTGGGGATAAGGGGTTTCATATCCTTCGAAAGAATATACGAGGATCATTAAATAAGTTTCCAGACTTTTTTCGTATGGGCACTTTTATTGATACACACACATGAAACTCTAGTCCCCTTCGAAGTAATCTCCTCCGGCTACAATGCACTTATACTGTTCTAACAACTTCTTTAAGGCCCCATGGAAGTCCTCTTGTGTGAGCGTGTCAATGACCTTCGTCACAGCCTCTTTCATCTTCTCAATTGTCTCATAACGACAGCCTCGGAGCTTAGGGAATAACCAAAAGTCACAGGGAGCAAGGTCTCGACTATAGGGAGGGTGAAGAACTGTCTTCATGCCTATCTTGCTCAAATAGTATGTGACAAGGATGGAGTTGTGGACTGCTGCATTGACCTGGTGCAAATGCCACTGACCCGATTTGAGGAGTGCTGGCCTTTTCTGATGGAATATTTTGCTGAACTCCCTTAAAACCTCAACATAGTAACCCTACCCCTAATCGTTTGGCCAATCAACTCTGGTGTATTGACTTCCTTACTCCTCTCACACCTCTCATCATCCCTCACAGACTCTCTGCCTTCCTTGAATCTCTTATGCCACTCAAAAACTGAATCTCGATTCATGCAAGATGCCCCAAAAGCAGTCTGAAGCATTCAGTACGTTTCTGTGGGATCATTTTTTCCAAGTTTAAAACAGAATTTTATTGCATATTATTCTTCTAAAGTGTCCTGACGTCCAGATTGCATTTTTGAAATTCAACAGCTTTGACAATCAGGCTTTATTAGGTTGTATTCCAATTCCTGCTGTAGCTGTTCATTTGAATCTGAAATCATAAAAATTGGTTAGTCATCTCATAATATGTATAGCAATAACATAGTGAGTGTACGACAATTTTAAATACCTCTACAAAAAATGTCTTGAAACTTATTGAATACACCACGTAGCTCGAAAGTTAATGCAGTAGTGCCATGGGAGTCCGAACACACTGTCCTGCTCGTTAGCCACTACATAACGGTGACTTTACCCTGTTTCTTTTTTTTTTAGTCAATAAAGGAAATATCTTCTTGCTCCATAAATTGAAGCTCACCCATAATAGATGTTATTAGTTTACATTGCTCTGCAATTTAAGTTACACACTAGTCTTTTGTTGGCTTCTTACTGGTCGACTCTTTTTGAAATCCACAACTCACATGTGACTGTTTCTAGCACTACAAGAATTCTTGAGAGTGAATATTTGTTGCCACTCAGCAGATTCGGCTGGAGTAGTAAGGCACTCATAACGTTCTCTGCTGGTGCAAGGGTTGCTTATTACATTACAATAGTCGTCAACACATTTGAAAAAATTGGCGAACATTAAATGCAACGTCAAATGTAATTTTTCTGGGTAAAATTCCCCGAAGTTTTAACACTTGTATATCGTCCAATTTCATTTCAATCATACATCGTGGATGCATCAAGGAGATCTTCTGTGATGCAACTGTCTTCATTGCCGATTTCGGGTTATTTCTGCATCATATCGGCTCCGACAGTAACCCCAGCATGACTCTGGAAGAGCCAAGCCACCTCCGTGATCGCGATGTGCTACGCTGGAGCCTCTACCAAAGCAAAGAAATTTTTTTATAAAGGCCGGACTTCGGCCGTTCTTATAGACATCTGTCCTTTAGTAAACAGCCAATGAAAACAGGGCATTCCACACTCCTCTGCTATATATAATACCATCTTTACCTCATCAAATAGAATTAGTGTGACACAATACGCTCTTCTGCTTCTGGGTGCACATATTTCTGTGCAATAATGCATATTCATGTGCAAGGTGAGATGGGTAAATTGTAGCCATTTAAAGTTATTAATTTCACGCATGCACTTTGTTTGTTACAGATTTCATCATTTATGTAAAAAAAAACTTGCATAATGCAATTTCCTCAGTCCTCCAGCAAATTGAACCTGGCATCCTGTAATGCTTGGCAATAACACGGAAGCTCCAATGCAAAGACTGCACTCTGTTAGGATGTCAATCTCTGGACAGTGTAGATGGCTCAAAAACAACTCGATGAGTCCAATGGTAATTACGAAAGTACGGCAGCCTCATTGTTCAGATATAAAAAGAAGTCCCGAAATTCTTGGAGATATTCAGGCCATAATTGACAATGATCCCAGCAAGTCAATCAGGCCCATCGCCAGAGGGATGGCTGTGCCTGAGTTTCTTATCAGACAGTTAGTGCCTGAATACATTATGTATTTCTCATACAAGTTAAGAAAAGGTCAATTTTTATCACAGACCAGGAATGACAAAATAGAAAAACCGCACAGAAAAGCTTTTCAACAAAGTCAAGCATCTCCTCCAAGCGAACAGACTTTGTGTTTTTTCAGTCGAGAAAAGTATCTGACAGGACCAAATAGAGAACGCAGAAAAAGCCATTGGCTTGCTTTGTCCCCACAAAATGTACCGATAGTGATAAGAATCAAACACCCAGTCCACATTATGGTGTTTGGGGTGGTCACTGGCGATGGTGACGTTATACTTCTATTCATCTTACCGCATGGCCCCACACGCAAGATAGAGGTATACATCAAGTGCTTGGAATTGATATTGCTGCTTTGGATCGAGAGAGTGGCTGGTAATAGGATTCTGGCCATCCCACGCAAGTAAGAGAATCCAGTCTTGGCAGTAAGAACATTTCTGTGACCATATTACCACGAATATCTGGCAGTCTGACTCTCTAGATGGAGAGTCAGACTGCCAGATATTGGTCGGTCGCGGTTGAGCAAAAGACTTACAAAACTTCATACAGCAACAAAGATGAATTGAAAGCAAGGATAACAGCAGCATTTAGCTATTTAAACAAGGAGAACATTGGAGAGGCTTACAGGAGTTTTTGAGGTCATCTGGAGGTTTTGGTTAAAGACAAGAGCGATTTCTTTGAATACATTTGAACTATAGTATTTCAATATATTTAATGTAACTTTGGTAAGTATATCTGATAAATTGAGATGTCAGTATTTATTTTGTTTCTGAGTAATTTAGGCGAAAATTGACCTATCAGACCCCGTTCGTTTGATCTTATCGACATAAGTATTTATACCTATAGATCTAGCTTATATTTATGTATATGCATATTGGTTCGCGGGTATCTGTATTGGTTTGTGAGGAAGAAGTAGTGTGTATATATATATATATATATGTGTGTGTGTGTGTGTGTGTGTGTGTGTTTGTGTAAATGGATGCGTATGTATAGTATATAAAAAAATAGGTCAACAAGTTTGTGAGTTTGGCAGATTTTAATAGATGATAAAGTACAAAAAGAAATAGATTCCTCGATAGCGATCAAAGGTTAGCTTTTTTAATGTCCCAAATGAACTGAAGTGCTCGACGCTAATACGGTCAGTTGTCAGTAGACAAGGATACCATTTTTAAGGTACTCTTATTTTGGGAGTTCCAAACTGGGAGAACGGTTTTCTTTTCCGGATGTCAGAATCACATGTAAAGAGATTAGTTTGGAGTTAAAGAGAGCAGAAGGAGATCGTGCCAAGACCAGCAAGCAGCAAAGAGTCACCTGTCGTTCTCAATGAATCTAGAAGTAGTTTTTTTTTTATAGAACGCATGAAAAACCAACAATATGTATGTATTTTGAATTCGTTTTTGTTTTATTTCTTTATAGAGCTGACCCGATTCTTATACGATTTCGAACAAATGGTGTAATATACTAGCTTAGCTGGCGACAGAGTGCCGTAGATAAACTTAGCCGAGTCAATGCGGTCGCAAGATAACTTCAACAAAGGGATTTCACAGGAAAGAGAAAAAAATAAAGGAGGATAGCGAGGAATGCAATTTATTGCCTAGGGATAGAGTGACAGATATTTTTGTTCGCAGATAAGATCAACAAATTACCGGAAAAAACGGAAGTATGTAAGTTCCAATAACCAGCCATAAACAGAAGATATGTGGGCGAGGAGGCGTGTTCATATTTCCGTGTGGGAGTTGAAAGACAATATCTGGTAATTTGCACTGATGCAGAGACCCACTGGTCACTCAAGCAAACCTGTTAGCTCCCCTGTGTGTGTTCTCCGGCCGTCGCTATAATACACACAAAGGGTCCCCACTACAGAAGAAAGATATGTGCGAACTCTCTGTGAGTGTATTCCTACTTCACACAAACGTCGCCGTCGAAGAATAGAAATATAATCTATATTTTTATATATCTACGTGGTCTTCGTTGTTTGTCCAGTGGTATAATATACGATATATACGATTTGGTACCCATGCCAGCCGAGTTTCTGCAAGGACTCATAACGAACCTGATTACCATCAACGACAGTAATGGACGATCTTTGCATCACAACACGACATCAACGAAAGGTAAATGACTTTTGGTTTTACCTTGTGTGTGTTCTGCTTTTGTTTATATATCAGGATAATTGCTAACTAAAATAAGCAAAAATAAAAGTTAAAATGGAATAGGGTACCTTGTCCAATTTTGTCCAGAGTCAGACTGTGAGAAAGGTGGCTTATTCGGTGGCGAACACGTTAATGGGTGAATCCTTGTTGAAAAATAATCAGCCACTAGTACGTTGAGAAGATGGTGGGTACAAAGCTTGGTTGGAGGTGATGCAAAAAATATTTCCAAGTTGTGCGCGTGGCAGAGGAAGACAAATGCCAGGTGGTGCTCCTTACAACTAGAGGAAATGTAGGACAATATATACATAGGTTAACGTCCAATAATCCACATCTGACATGGGACGAATTAAAGATTTCATCAGTGGAATATTATGGGGCGGTTCCCAACCTCAATGTTCGGCTAGTGGAATTAGCCAAAATTAAACAAGGAGGAACGGAGGGAATACAAGATTATATGCAGAGGGTGGTGCGTCTGGCGGGGAGCGCATACGTGGGGGTTGACGGGAGGAATAAGGTTGTTTAAAAACAGGTGCCAGGATTCTTTATAAAGGGTCAAAGGGAAGGAGATATAAAGATGGCAGTAATGAAGGACGAACCACAAACATTAGAAGCTGCTTATCAAAAAGTTATCACTGGGTAGAAATGGAAAACTAAGACTCACGGGTCCATTTTAGGGTAAAATAGTTGAGGGGGTGGAGAAGTTATAGGTGATACGACTAATCCTCCAGGCTGGCCGCATGCCCATCATCAACAGGTGGAATCAAGTTGTTATGTAACTTTTTTCTTTTCTTTCGTTTCTTTTGTTTTCTTGGTCAGACTTTGAATGACATGCTCTGTAGATAATGACAGTTTTTCTGTGTTCAAACATAGAATGTTTTGGAAATTAAGAAGTTACATGTGTGACGTTAAACTCGAGCAGAGACACGTATGGTATGAATCGAATGTCATTTACCCAATGCCAGTTTGAAAATTAGGGCGTGATCCTATTTACCCAACCCCTCCGCTCGGGCAGGATATGACACAAGGTCAATTTTTTTAAGCGGAGTTTAAGAGGTTTGAATTCAGAGTTTTCCTTCTCCTAGACTAGTTGCCTCGCCAAGGCTGAAGAACCTAGTCTGTCCTACTATTTATCCATAGCTGGAGTGAGAATAATTTGATTCATACCTTTCCCAAGGGTATTAGTGCTATGTGAAATGCAATTAGTCTTGTCCAGGAATTGAACTCGTATCGCAGTGTCCATATCCTGTGACGATAACCATTACACCACGGGCGTGATAACCGCCTACGATTGTATGGTTGTGCATCGAGATGTCTACTGGAATGATATAACCCGAGGAAAGAAAAAAAAAGATAACTGTTCTTTGAGGACATTATGAGAAGGTCATAACGGACATGAACATTGCAGGGGTTGCCCAAAGGGAAACACCGATTTTATATTAAAAAATGTATTTTTGTTGTTGTTACATATATGTATGTATATAATTTCGTTATTTTATTGCTAATTTTGTAAACCTATATTGTACAATTGCTTTGATAAGAGTGGAGTAGCGAGAGTAGGGAGAAATGCATTTGAACCTTTGACATGTGAACCTTTTAAAAATAAGATGCGATGAATGTAATATACTGGCTTAGCTAGCAACGTAGTGCCGTGGATGAACTTAGCAGATTCAATGCGGTCGCAACATAACATCAACAAAGTGGTTGCACAGGAAAGAGAAAAAATAAAGGAGGAGGGCAAGGAATATAATTTATTGTCTATGGATAGAGTGACAGATATTTCCATTCGCAGATAAGATCAACAAATACCGGAAAAAACGAAAGTATGTAAGTTCCGATAACCAGCCATAAACAGAAAAATACGTGGCGAGGAGGCGTGTTCATATTTCTGTGTGGGAGTTGAAAGACAATATAAAGTCTGTAATTTTGAACGGAGGGAGAGATCTGCTAGTCACTCTAGGAAACCTGTCAGATTCCCCGTGTATGTTCTCCGGTCGTCGCTCAAATACACATAAAGGGTCCTCTCACAGAAGAAAAATATGTCCGAACTCTCTCTGACTGTATTCCAACTCCACACAAACGTCACCGTCGAAGATATATAAAAATATAAATTATATTTTTATATATCTACGTTGTCTTCGTTGCTTGTCCAGCGGTATAATATACGACAATGGTTCTTGACAATAAACTAAAAGTAGGTTGAGATCATTTAGCAAGCAGAATTTAGTGAGCTACGTTAAATACTGTCACATTATTAAATTAATCTTGATTTATTCCTTTCTGGTTTCTGTTTCTTCGTTTTTAATGGCATATCAACCTTCATGGGTTATTTATTGTCAAATTAATCCTTCTGGTGGGATGGCTGGAGTGTTAAAGTAGTTCATGCCTTTTGCAAGGGCATAAGTCAAAAAGTGAATGTAATAGCGTCAATGAAGCCCAAACTCGTTCCCAACGATGTCACAGTCCAACACGCTATCCACTACGCTACGGCAACTCCCTTCAGGTCCACTCTGAAATAATGTGCAAACAAATGATTATTATTAAACAGATATTGTTACTTGAAACCATATAACTGTGTATGAATCATTAGTATTAGATAGGAATACTTAAAACTGTCTGCAAATTATTTGTATTTGATAAGAATACTTGATATATAACTGTGTGCAAACAAATGGTTATCGTGAAATAATTGCAAAGAAACTTTGTAAATATAGTTATGATTGCAATCAAATATTTACAAATGAATTAAATTTTGGTTTTAAATAACCCATAATGAGTTGATATGTCGTTAAATAAATAAAGCTAAACTAAACTGTTTTTAGTGGACAGACGAACAAACAATACACGAAACAAACAGCAAATTATCAAAATACATTATAAAAATTATTTCTATTAATTATTTTTCGGCATGTCCACCTGTCGAGTGATATTTTATACGTTATTTCATGTTAGGTATTAACGTTCATTGTACGTTCGTATAAACATTTTTGTTGTGTTTTAAGAGTTATTTTTGCACACGGTCCCATCGAATAGGAATAGATTTTAAACAAATATATTTGACTCCCAGATATAATGTCAGTACTACCTTTCTGGGTCGGAGTGGGTCTGGGAGTAATGGCAATAAAGAGGCATTTCACATTCGAAGATTGCCAGAACTTTAGGCTCACCATCAAATGCAGTTTTGTGTCATACTTAAAAGACCGTATTAAGAAGGTCTTACCCCGTTGCAGGTGACACAGTCTGTATATTCTAAGTCTCGCCAACAGGCTTTGCAATTCATTTGTGTAACATAGAAATATTTGATATCCTACAAATGTGTAAAAAGTAACCATTCTAGACAAATAAGAGCAAAATAGCGTAGAAAAAAAAGATTACACTGATAATTTCAATAAAATATTTATAAATTTTGGCATTAAATAACCCATAATGAATTCATATGCCTTTAAACAAACAAATTTAAACTAAACCATTTATAAAAGACAGACAAACAAGTCTTCCTAAGCGAATAAAAACGTCATTTTATTTGATAAGAGAATTTAAAAAAAAACATCACTATTTTAGACGTATAATTTTTTTTCAATATTATAACAAATACGTTATCTCTTGAGAAAAACTAAACAAACAAAAAATAAACAAGAACAAAACAAAACAACAGAACCAATTTTTTACGAATATAGTAAAGGATATCAGTTCATTTGAAATGGAATGCTTATAATGTAAAGAAAAAAAAAAACATTTTCATTTGAAAATATTTTTCATGTGAAACAACTTTTATATACACCCAGATGATGGTTTATTAAAAAAACAAATCAATCCTGTATAACACTATGATCCTATTTACCCAACCCCTCCGATCGGGCAGGATATGATATCCTAAGCGGAGTTTAACAGGTTTGAATTCAGAGTTTTCCTTCTCCTAGACTAGTTGCCTCACCAAGGCTTAAGAACCTAGTCTTCCCTACTATTTACCCATAGCTGGAGGGAGAATAACACTATGATTAAGGTTGATGGGTGATAATAATTTAAATACTTAGATTAATTATCATATTAACCCAACCCCTCCGCTCGGGCAGGATGTGACGCAAGGTCAATTTTTTTAAGCGGAGTTTAACAGGTTTGAATTCAGAGTTTTCCTTCTCCTAGATTAGTTGCCTCACTAAGGCTGAAGAACCCAGTCTGTCCTACTATTTACCCATAGCTGGAGGGAGAATAATTGGATTCATACCTTTCCCAAGGGTATTAGTGCTATGTGAAATGCCATCAGTCCAGGATTTGAACTCGTGTCGTCGTGTCCAATTCCTGCGCCGATAACCATTACACCACGGGCACCTCCAACTACTTAGATTAATTATGGACATAATTTATTAAAGGTAATCACATTACTTTTGAAAAGGTTGTGGAAAAAATAGAATCGTCATAAGAATTATTCAATACTTGAAAGTGTCCTCGATACAATTTCTGGGTCGTTTAGTTCAAATTATTAAAACATAAATTTTGAAAAGGACATTGCTCTAATTTTGATTTCGGGTGCACGGAAAGGTCTGGGTTGAGCCAGGATTAAAATGATTGAAACTTGACGGCTTTTCATCTAAAGGTCTGACACAAGGCCATGATACAATAATGAAATATTATTGATTGGCTCACCAATCAAAGAAAAGAGGGTTAGAGCATTTACCCACTCCCTGAGACGCACGACACAAGGCTATAGTTCTAATTGGCTGATCAATCAAATTTTTTCTTCCCCTCTTCGATGGTTACAATACAAGATCTTGGTCGAAGGTTTTTATTGGCTGACCAATCGGAACTGTGCTGTCGGCTTCGCCACTCAAAGTCCTGAACTTGACCATTCAACCAGAATTTTCTTCGAAACTATTTACTAGAGAATAGACTTGGGGCTAATTAGCCATATGCATTATCACCAGTCAACTAACCTTCAACTAAAGAATAGCCCAATTCGGGAGTTTCCAGTCTTGAAATTGAAATTGAAATCCTTTGTTATGTATATATAATTATAATCATTGTATTATAAATAAAGGTTTTGCTTTATTTTCCCCTGATAAGAAGCATTTTTAAGTTATTAAAGTAGTTTTCAGCATTGGTGAGTTTGATCCTCAACAAACCCAGCCAGAACTGAGAGGAGCCGGAAACAACTCTTCTCCAATTGTTCGTCGACTTTCCAGTGGATCTATCAACACAACATGGGCGCGGGAGGTCCGAACGAACAGCCTCAACGGAGATAAACCAACCTATAAATAGCCTGCAGCGAAACACGCATTCATAGGATCCCCCCCCAAAAAAAACAAACAAATGAAAACAAAAAACGAATCCCACGTGGGCACATTATCAAATATAAAGAATAAATCTTCTGAATATTTTTATTCTTTACATTTTCATATATATATTCAAAGGGTTACATTATCGAGAAACTGACAGTCACCATATGCCTTTCAATAATCGCCTAGACGAGAAACTGATGTTCATTAAGCGCTGTTGACGATGTTTAACTTATATATATATATATATATATATATATATATATATATATATATATATATTCTATCGTCAATATTAAGCTCTCTTCATTTATAGATATAACAAACTATATAAATATATATATATATATATATATATATATATATATATATATATATATATATACATATATATAAAATGAAGTAGAAGAAGAGTATATCGTAGAAATTTGTATAGTTTCGCCGGGGAAAAACTGCTCACGTATCTTTTTGATGGAGAGACGTGCAGATCTGTTCCTAAAATATTAAGAACGAACAAAGCTCACCGATTCTAAAATGGAAGAGAAGAATTGCCTGTGGCTTGAAAAAGTGGAAAACAGTACAGATGGTATATCATGAAGTAAAATGAAAGAGAGAAGACCGAGAAAGTCGAATCCTATTGAGTTCGACGCTGTTTCTATGGAAACAAAACGAAAAATCAATAACTGTCTTCCACTCCCCCAACACACACGTTTACTCTTCGTTATCTTCTCTGATAACTTCGTTCGTTCGCTAAGAAACGTAGGAGACGTCACTTACCTGGACAAGAGAGTAGAAAACGAAGCTTACGCGAGAGAGAGAGAGAGTGAGAGAGAGAGAGAGAGAGAAAGAGAGAGACGTACTGATACCTGAGCAGGTAGATATGATATAACTAGATAAGTAATTAGGGTCTACGAGAAAGACCAAACGAAGAAGAGGAAAGAAAGACGGAACTGTTATCAAAACAAGCTGTAATTAGTAGAAAGCCACGTATGAAAAAAATTAGAAAAAATGAAAACCTAATGATGATTTTGTGGAACGCTCAATATCTTTTAAAAGTCTCTGTCTGTCTGTCTGTCTGTCTGTCTGTCTGTCTCCCTCTCTCTCTATATATACGAGGATCATTAGATAAGTTTCCAGACTTTTTTCGTATAGGCAATTTTATTGATAGTACACACTTGGAACTTTAGTCTCCTTCGAAGTAATCTCCGGCTGTAATCCGTTTGTTGTACCGTTCCAACGACTTCTGCAAGGCCCCATGGAAGTCCTCTTGTGTGAGCGTGTCAATGACCTTCGTCACAGCCTCTTTCATCTCCTCAATTGTCTTATAACGACAACCTGTGAGCTTAGGGAATAACCAGAAGTCACAGGGAGCAAGGTCTAGACTAAAGGGAGGCTGAGGAACTGTCTTGACGCCCATCTTAGTCAAAAAGTCTGTGACAAGGATGGAGTTGTGGACTGGTGCATTGTCCTGGAGGAAATGCTACTGACCCGATTTGAAGAGTGCTGGCCTCTTCCCTAGGAATCTCTTTCTGAACTCTCTTAAAATCTCAACATAGTAACCCTAACCCTAACCCTTTGGCCATTCAACTTCCTTACTCTTCTCATACCTCTCATCACCCCTGCCTTCCTTGAATCTCTTATGCCACTCAGGAACTGATGCTCGATTCATGCAAGATGGTTGAAAAGCAGTCTGACGCATTCCATACGTTTCTGTTGCATCATTTTTTCCAAATTTAAAACAGAATTTTATTGCATATCATTCTTCTAAAGTGTCCTGATGTCCAGATTGCATTTTTAAAGTTCACCAGCTGTGGCAATCCGGCTTTAGTAGGGTGTATTCCAATTGCTGCTGTAGTTGTTCATTTGAACCTGAAATTATAAAAAAAATTGGCCAGTCATCTCATAATATGTATAGCAATAACATAGGGAATTCTCAAGGGTCTACGACAATTTTAAATGCCTGTACAAAAAAAGTCTGGAAACTTATTGAAGGCACCATGTACACACACACATTTATATATATATATCTATATATATATATTCGTTTATTAATTGATTGCCTTGCATGTGGATTAGTGTACATAAATACGTAATATCTTAAACAATATATCCTGGCAAGTAAATGATCAAATAAATAGAATCTATAAATAAAAGAGCTTCCTTGCATTGAATTTGACGACTCAAATTTAAACCATGGACAAGTTTGTTTGCGTCTTTCTTCGTGCTAGTTCCTTTGCAAAAAGCATGAAACTATATCTTCGTTCCCATCAGTTATGTGTAAATTGTACGGCTGAATTGGTTATTCAGCCCTGGTGATTTTTGGAGGAGGAAAACTCAGAATAGAAAAATCGCTCTGGTTCGCTTAACGAAATTGACCTTTCGTCACCTGCTGCCCGTGGTGGAGGGTCCGGATAAACACATACATGCTTTCTTAATTAACGTTCACTGCTTCAACATTCAAGCTGGAATTGAACATCGATCCTTAGCAGGAGTAATAAATACAGCACCATAAAAACAACGACAGCAACATACAGACAAATATATGTATATCTCAATTCTACTTTAAAACATCATATATATATATATATATATATATATATATATATATATATATATATATATATATATATATATATATATATACTACTCGTCAAAAGTATTTGGCCACCCTCAAACAATTTTATTTCTCATTCTAAAAGTGTTATTTTTAATGAAACAGTTTAATGCTTTGTCTATCATACTAAATACGAGTCTTTCTCAGTAATTTTGTTGCCCAGTCGACTGGGGTTGTAGAATACATTGACTGCACCTTTGCAGAGAGGAAAGACCCCCCCCACACACACACACAATGAGTGTCCAGGATATGGCACTAAACAATCTGATGGTGAGGTTTCAGTAATGTTGGGGCTTTGGAGAATGCGGAACACCCCTTCACTGCCATTGCTCTCAGATCCACTCTAGCCCGGCGTGGTAGCACCCGATAGGGCCCTATCAATGGTTTAGATAGAACTCATGGCTTTTATGCTAAACTGAATAGTTTGTCTATACTGAATAGCTTGAAATAGAAATGTTTTTGACAATTAAACCGTGCTTACATTTAAACTGCGAGCTTATGCTAAACTGAATCATTTGAAATGGAACTGCTTTTTGACATTGACACTACTTACACTAAACTGATTTTTTTTTAGATAGAACTGTTTTGACATTTGACTGTGTGGACAAAATCCGTTCTTATACTAAACTGAATAGCTTGAAATAGAAATGTTTTTCAGAATTAAACTGTTCTTACATTTAAACTGCGTACTTATCCTAAACTGAATTGTTTGAAATAGAACTATTTGAATAAAAATGGATGTGGCGTTAAATAACCTACAAAAGTTGACATGCCGTAAGACCCTAACAACCAGCCATTAGTAACTTTGAACTTAATATAACCAGATATCTTTTGAATAATTTATTTTAAGGCGTTTTCTTCTTTAGTACTGAGCATGAACCCCAGTGGATTATACTGTTAGGAGACACCAAGAAACGGTTCCAAAAAGACCGAAAGTAGGGCTCTTAGACGAAAAGCAACAAGAGCAGCGTCACCAGTTTGCGTGACAGAAAGTTGACTGCACCAAATATCGCTGCAAAACTGTCCCAATGTCGTGAGAAAAATGTGTCAGCATCCACAATGAGGAATACTGTGTGAAACTGGCCTATGTGGCAGAATTGGTGTCAAGAAACCACTGTTGAGGAAGGAAAACAATGTCAATTAGGTTCCAGTGGGTCAAGGCTCACAAAGACTAGAGAATAGAGGAGTGAAATAAAATCCTTTGGACTGACCAATCAAATTATGAAACCGTTGGGTCAAATAGAAGGGTCAATGTGCGAACGAGCTGCAACCCCCTGTATCACACCAACCGTAAAGCATGGTGAAAACTCTGTTATGTTGTGGGGTATTTTGCCAATGTCAAAGTCGGTGATTGACACCAGGTGAAGGGCAAATTTAATCAAATCGGCTATCACAGTGTACATGCGATCTCATCAGAAACGCGGCTTGTGGGTCAAGGATTTTTTTTTTTTTGGGATGGGAGGGTTAATTTGTATCAAATGTGGCTCAGGAAGACTTGTATTGAAAAGGATAATAAAAAAAAACCCTGCAGTGCTTAACTGGTTATATATATATATTTTTTCGTAGCACAAATTTACATGAGTTGTGAGTTGGGTTATTTTATTCGTACTTTTAAAAATAATAATAATAATAAGGGAGAACTAAAAAAGCAATGGAATATGAAGGTGACGGTAATACCAATCATAATTGGTGCACTGGGAACAATCTTCAAAGACATGGTACAGGAACTGGAGAATTTAGAAATCAGAGGACGAGTAGAGACCACCCAGACGACAAAATTATTAAAATCAGTCAGAATACTGAGAAGGGTCCAGGTGACTTGAGGAGACTTGCAGTCACTCCAGTGGAAGACCATCAGCTAACGCTGATGTAAAAATCTGAGACAGAATTGAGAAACTCAAAAAAGAAGAGTTTGCATGAAAAAAGTTCGATGTTATAATAGCAGAACAGGTGTAAAACTAATTAAACATAACTTGAAACACAAGAAGTCTATTACCTGAACTTTCACGTGGAGTGCAGAATCATTAAAGCAAAAATGTGAGAAAAGTGGCAAAGCAAATGTAATTATAGAATGAAGCAAACATATATATAAAGGTAGAAGTACACATGCCTCACATGCGCAAGAAAAATAATACATATATATATATATATATATATATATATATATATATATATATATGTGTGTGTGTGTGTGTGTGTGTTTTAGCATTAGAGCTGTCCAATTTGAGGAAAACGAATATAGAATCAGGTGGGAAATAGCATTGGAGGAATATATGAAAATATTTACAATTAAATATCAGTTCGCTTCTTTTCTTCATCAATTTGCTTTCAGCATGTTATAGAAGGCATACTTTTTTCCTCCAGACACAATCTGCGACAATTGTTACCTCTTTTATAAGCTTGTGATTTTTTCATAAATTTCGATTTCATTATGCGAGATTTGCTCGCTTCACTTTTATTACCCGTACATGTTTTGACGATATTGCACAGTTGGAATATTTTTGTTGTTAAAGCAGTCTTCATATCATTATTATGATCATGCAACGTTGGCAGTAGGGAATTACCGGAATCACTTTCGCCATCCATTCCTATTATCTATCGCTCCTGGTAGATCTTCAAGACTGAACTTTATGTCCGTACAGAGGAGATATAAATAATCATTGCTGGTTGACCAATACTAGCACGTGTATTACAGGGTGTCTAAATATACATGGTCCTTTGTGACAGCTAATAACTTCACTACTAATAATTTCGTATTCTTTCTTTTTCAAATTTGAAAAGGTTATACTATAATAACTATTAATCCTCGATCACAGAGCCTTAGACAAAAGAGGAAACATGTTTTGCGTCTCTTATTTGGAGACAAAATCATTCAAAATTGTACAAGCAAAATTTCGCTGGAAGTTTAACTAAAAATAAAATAATTTATCGTTGGGTAAATAAATTTCAAACTACACGGTCAGTAAACAAAACAAGAAGTCTGAAAATCCCAGATAGGACAAGAAGTTGATTGTAAGATTTCCTATGTAGATGTGGTGAGAGATTCTGTCGAAAGGAGTCCGAAAAAGTCGATCCGAAGACGTTCCCAAGAACTTCGTCTTTCACATGCATCGTTGCAAAGAACTTCAAAAAAGGATCTTCACCTGTACCTACTCAGAATCCAGATCAAGCATAAACTCACAACAACTGATATGGAGTTTCTTCTCTAAGTAATAAATTATTTTCATATAAATGGGTTGCATCTATTTTGAGACACCCTGTAGAATGGCGTCTCCTATAGGTTTGAAGAAATCACAGTTAATCTTATCAGATAAATCAGATTTCCATATGATCGATAACCTGTCAGGAGCGTTCCATGCTTTTAGTAGATGTATATTGACATCAATTTCAGCTGATGAGATTTTGCTGCAGAGGTTTTTGAGATGGTTCACTAATTTAGGAGACCTGCCAGTTAGAATGATGATGGCACCTTTTTGTTTAAAACACGCGTACTGTTTTATTTGAATTTACGTAGAGGTCAATGTCTCTCGCTGCTTGCTCCAGACTATGCTATAAGGATTCTACTTAGGCTGGTGTATTATGCTCGAGTAGGTACTCTTAGTACCACATTTAAAAAAGTATTTTAAAAAGTATCAATGTCATCTGCCTTGTCTGCATCTGTCTTAGATTTTGCAGGATATCATCTTCTTGCTTTTTTTAAAAAAATAAGAAACCACTTTTTTTTTATTAAGTTTATTGACATTCGAAGTACGTAATGTAGGCTGTGTATAAACCAATATGGTCTTAATGTGTCTCCTTGCAAAACTCCATTGACTATGTTGAAGAAGTCGATGTCTGCATCCAGTGAGTGAACCCTTGCCTTTGTGTTTTCGTAAATTCCAGAAACAGTTTCTTTGGGAAGACCATATGCAGAATTTATTTGCTCCATCTTTCAACTGTGTATGAAACTGAATACTTTGGAGAACGCCACATTAAGTTGTAATTATCAAGATTCTTCGATGATTCAATAGATTGTTAGAATCTGTGAGGTTGTTGAGCGATTTCTTCGAAAGCTGTCCTTATTTTTTCTAAGAATTTTCTCGATTTCGTGTTGGATACGATTGAGAAGCAGGGCATCACAAACCTTAGAAGCCATAGCAGTAAGAGCTATGCCTCTTTACTTCTTAATGATTCTGGGGTTATCTTTCTGGAGGCAGGAAAGTATATCGTCAAATTTTCTTCCAAACTTAAGGAGGTATTTCGTGGAAGCCAGCGACTTTTTTATTTTTAATTTTTTTCAATTTTGCATCATGTACTTCTTCCATAATCTGTCCTAGTTTGACGTCCAGTTGGAATTTTTCAGTGTGATCACACACCCACACACATGAGCGCATATATATATATATATATATATATATATGTATAATGATAAATGCCGAAAGTTCTTGACATACTTGATATTTTGTAACCTCTTCTTTTTCATAACTATTGGGTTTTGACCTGTGATTCTACTTTTTGTGACTAAATTTGATTTCTTCTTTTAAAAGAAACAAATAAGTGTAGAATTCTGGTTTAAATTGCTGAGCACACTCGAGGACTTTAACACCTGATGTCAGATTATAATCTTAAAAAGAAAATTAACTCTCTTTTTTACCACTCTTAATAGTGTGGGGTGAGAGGACTCAAGATAAAATACAAAAGCTTTCTTTTATCTTACTTAATGATAACCTTACCTGACATGAAATAAATGAGGAATTCGATTCATTTGTATTCAGACACATTTTTGGAATGTTTCTGAAATCTAAATATCTGTTTTATTGATTGATTGGTTGATTGATTTTAATGTCACGTCAACCCGTATAGAGTTATTTCATGCCTGAATATTAGAGTACTGCGTTCATTTAATATATTTACATTTTCTTTTTGCAGTTGATTCTAAAGATTTCTTTTGCACAGTTATATAATATCAAGTATTCCTATCTAATAAAAATAATTTGCACACGGTGATATGATATAAAGTATTCCTATCTTATATAAATATTTTGCACACCGTTTTAAAATATCAAGTATTCCTATCTAATGCAAATAATTTGCACACGGTGATAGGATATGAAGTATTCCTACCTAATACAAATAATTTGCTCTTACTTGTATGGTTTCAAGTATTCCTATCTAATACAAATAATTATATGATTTCAAGTAATTGTTTCTTCTTAATAATTGCCATTTGTTTGCCCAGAGTTATATTGTATCGAGTAGTTAATAATAAACTTAGCCAACTGCATTTCTGCCAAAAGGTAAGATTCCTTCAGCGAGTTTCCTGAATATGACACTAAACAATCTGATTGTGAGGCTCCAGTAATACTGAAGCTTTGGGGAATGTGAAGCACTGCTCCATTTCCATTGCTCCCAGGTTCACTGAGTAGTAGCACCTGATAAAGTCCTACATGTGGGTCAAATAGAACTGTACGACATTAAAACTGTGTACTTAAGCAAAAAATGAATTTCTTGAAATAGAACTGTTTGATCATTTAACTGATTGTAAACCAATGACTGATGCTTAATTGAATTGTCAGTATTAAATAGCATTACTTAAAAACATTTAACTGTGTGCAAACAAATGATTGATATTAAATAGAATTAGCTCAGGTTCGTCTAAAGATATTATTTAAAAATGTGTTTAGAAATTATATATTTGATATATATGTATAAAAATGATTTGGCATTAAATAACGTACAATATTTGATATGCCACCAAACCAAACCACACCAAACAAATGATAATCCTTAGTAAACAATTATAGCTTCTATTACCTATTCTTAATACAAATAATTTACAGTTATACGTCTTCAAATATTCATATCGATACAAATGATTTTTAGCTGCTCTATAGGACAAATAGATAAGACATTAACATGTACTAATCCGGCCGATTGGAGTGTTCCTGGGTATAATGGTAACAAAAGGGTACTCAACTCTCTGCAGATTACCAGTGTATTCTAAGCCTCAATGACTGGACAACGACTATTTCAAGACATGGGGTGAAAGACTATCTGCTTGTCTCCTTGCTGGACACTCTAACTCACTTTGTAATTTTCTGTATGCTGTATCTTTAATCGAATCTAGCTAAGCCAACCTTGTCTGTTTTTCAGGCGTGATCATGAATGGTAAAAGGAAGATTGCCGCAGGCAGCTTCTCATACCGGCATCATCCCAATTAAAAATATGTCTTATTTTCACTGGCATCTGTAAAGATGTACAACTTCCTCTACCAACTTACAACTTCCAGAAAACAATAGTTTTTGCAATAATTTATTTTTTCCTCCAAGTCTAAAATATGCTCATTAATTACTAGAATACAACAGCAAGCTCTTTATAAGTATGTATTTGCTGCTACCTTTGGAGATGAAACAATAGTACGAAGGTGAAATTTCAATTTCGTTTAGTTTTTTAAACCTGCTCAGCTGGCCAACATTTGAGCATGTTTTGATTTATTAAACATTGTTTAACAATTGCTTATTCTCATATATATATATATATATATATATATATATATATATAGATAGATAGATAGATAGAGACAGACAGACAGACAGAGACAGAGAGTGAAAGAGAGGTGAAAAATTTACTTTGAATTTAAAGAAAAAAATGGTGAAAGAGCTAATCCCGCCTGGCCGTCGTACCAAAACTTTTCTCGTCCCCACTGATGCTTGAATCGGAAAATAAGTTCTTTTGTCATTGACTTGCTCGAACAAGAATTCAGTTTGACAAACAGTTCACAAGTCTCTTACTATTAAAAAATCTTTTATTTATTTTTTGAATGTGATACAAAGAGTACTTTACACAAGCGTAATTAGCTTCATTCACTTAAGGTCATCAGAATATAAAACTTGATGGATGGATGTCTAGTGTCCAGTTTATTATTAATAATGTCCTCGAAGCATGTTTTGAAATTGTGAAAAAGGTTTGGTTTGTTTTATTACAATAACGGCATGTCAAACCCTTATTGATTATTTAATACCGAAATTTTATGGAAATAATTTGCACACAGATACATGGTTTCAAATATTTCGATCGAATATCAATCACAATTATATTATTTCAAGTAACTGTTCCTATTTCATAATGAAAATTTGTTTGGACACAGTTATATTCTCTCAAGTATTCCTATCTAATACAAATAATTTGCACATAGATTTATTTCACTCATATCTAGAGGGTCACCATCGGTTCCTGTTTAATTCCGCACGGAAGGCAACACATTTTTGGGGACGAGTTAGGAGATGTCTTATCCAGTATGGAAGATACAGTTAATATATTCTACGCTGTTACGATAGGCCGGTAGATATAAAGTGAGTATATATATATATATATCCAATCAGCGTCCGAAGACAGTCGGTGTGGATTATTCGTGTATAGAATATATTCTCTGGCGAAACAAATTTATAATGACAATTTTACTAGGTTTAAGTTTCCTTCTAATTGCACTATATATATATATATATATATATATATATATATATATATATATATATATATATATATATACGGCACCCTTGCCCGTCTGCTATTTATACAGTAGTATGCCTGATGTGGCAACTTTAATTAATAAAGGCAATATGAACAAACTTAAGAATAATGGACGTACAGAACCCTGTAAATGTAATTGTACTGATAAAACTAATTGCTCCCTCAAGAGGAAGTGTCAATTTGAGTGTGTAGGGTATAAGGGGGAGGTACATAGTCGTAGACCTGGCAATAGTAACGTTAGAAGTATCGATTAAAAACTATATGTAGATTCTGCACAAGAACTTTTCAAAGAAGATTTTACAATCATAAAAATACCTTTGTACGCAGAATATATAGACATAGAACAAATTTATCTAAATATGTGAGGGGATTAAGAATAATCTTGATATAGATCCTATATTAAAATGGGAGATAGTAAATCTTGCCGTAAATATAAAGCGGGGATTAAATATTGTAATTTATATATGGAGGAAAAAACTTGCCATAGCTTCCTACAATAATCCCAATGAATGACCTAAGCAAAGGTCGGAAATACTTAATGTTTGTTGGCGTAAGAAAAGTTGGTTGCTTGGTAGATAAAGTCATTTATTTATTTATTTCATTTATTTATTTGTTTATACTAATTTTACCCTTTCAAGCGGAAGTTTAATCAATAAAATGTAGTTTTAGTCCAACCCTACTTTAGTCAGGATCGTCCCAATTATCCGTTTATCATATTTACCCAACCCCTCCGCTCGGGCAGGATATGACAATTTTTTAATCGAAGTTTAACAGGTTTGAATTCAGAGTTTTCCTTCTCCTAGACTTAGTTGCCTCACCAAGGCTGAAGAACCTAGTCTGTCCTCTCATTTACCCACAGCTTGAGGGAAAATAATTGGATTCAGACCTTTCCCAAGGGTATTAGTGCTATGTGAAATGCAATCAGTCTCGTCCAGGATTTGAACTCGTGTCGCCGTGTCCAATTCCTACGACGATAACCATTACACCACTGCCACCTCCTAATTATCCGTTTATGCGAAACCTAAGTAGATTATTTCAGACTATATATATATATATGTGTGTGTGTGTGTGTGTGTGTTAATATACCATAGCACAAATTAACTTAGAGTCACTTATATCAATCTAACATTGAAAATGTTTCATCGTAATTTTTACATACGCAATATGCAGATTCAAGACTATTTTGTCTTATTAATTACCGTTAGATTTCCTTTTCCTACACTGGTTGCCTACCCTGGATAAAGAACCCAGTCTGCCTTACTATTTTCTCATAAATAAGATGAGAGATTGATCTATACCTTTCCCAACGGTATCAGCGGAAAGTAAAACGCAGACATGCAAGATTAGAACCCGACTTGTCAAATAAGTTGGCATAAAAAAATTGTCCATGTATCTTTTGTTGTGTTGGATTTTTACATATTTTTTGAAAGTACAGCTGGTAAGGGAACTCCTCTTACATTTCGCTTTCATTGAATAATATCTACACACAGAGACGCAAACATAAGAATAAACATTAATACCTTCTAGAGAAAGTGAAAGTTTTTAAGACAACTTGTCTGAGTTAACATAGAGTTTAGTTTGGTTTGGTTTGGGTTTTATGGTACATCAACCATTGTAGGTCATTTAATGCCAAATCTTTTTTATACATATATATCAAATATATAGGATTTGATTTGTTTGGGTTTTATGGCACATCAACCATTGTAGGTCATTCAATACCAAATCTTTTTTATTCATATATATTAAATATATAGGATTTGATTTGTTTGGGTTTTATGGCATATCAACCATTATAGGTCATTTAATTCAAAATACTTTTTATACACACACACACA